>VZSZ01008633.1:1511579-1736470 GCA_013398815.1 Ibidorhyncha struthersii | reverse complement strand
TTTTTTTTTTTAGTAAAATCTTTGAGTACGTTTTGTACAGCAGGGCTCAAACAAGCGAGCTGCAGTAGCCTTAACCCAGTTTGCCAAGGCTGGTTCGCGTGACTAAGACAAGTAAATAGAAAGCCTTACCAGGCTGTTAGTATGGAAGCTGTAGTCTTCTGATTAGAGCGCGGCGTGGCACAGGACAGCTCGCCCCACACATTCAACAGGTAACTCAGAAGGTCCTTCCATTCCTTCGCCCTTGAAGCCCTTGCTGAGCTGAAAGGAGTAGTTGGGTTGCAGTCGTAGGGTTTTACTGTGGTAGAAATTACATGGAGGGGAAAACATGGGGGATAAAGTAATGAACAGATTCATCCTTAAACTTAACAGCACTTTCTTCACTTACATGGCAGGTGCTGAGACTGGAAAATTTAGCCCCTTTTGCAGTTAACATCATAGCCTACAGCTAATACTGACCCTAACAATGAATTCAGAATAAACGCCGGCTTGTTTAGTAGAGCACTTTTGCAGAGAATTCTCAGAGAATGGGATACTCGTTGGGCTGCACCTTTTAGCAAACCCATTCTTTTATCAGATACTCACTCGAATAGGTTCTGTTGCATTTTTATTATGTAGGAGTACTCTAGTACTATTAAACCGACCGCAGGGATGTCTGGGGGGCACAAAACGCTGTCTGAAAATCAAATTATGCCAAACGGCGTACTCAGCCGCCGAAGGGAGCTCCTCCGGAGCCGGCGCGGTGGAGGTGCCAGAGCAACGGCGGGAGATTTAAACGCGGGGTAACGGAAACTAACAGTCAGCCGCCGCGGGGTGCTGCTCCGGAGCCGCCCCGGCCCGGCCCGCAGCGGAGCAGCAGCGCTCGGNNNNAATAGCACCCGGGGGAGCGGGAGCGACAGCGACCCGGAGGGGGCGCGGCAGTTCGCGCGGGAGAGGTGCTCCTTCGAAGGAGAGAAGCGTTCCGATGGTCGAGCACCCATCGTCCGTGACCATCCGCACGGGGCAAGGGCGCTCATCCTACCCTGACCCTCGAGGCAGGATGGCGGGCACTCGCCCGAGAGCAAAGGCTGCAGCTCGGGCGCGGGGCTCTGCGCCACCCGCCCCAGCGGCGGCCGATGCTTCCGCCCAGACGGAGCTGCTGAAGGGAGAGGCCGCGGTGCAGACCTCAGGCTGCAGGAGGAGGCGCCTCGACCTTTCTCCCGGGGCAGGCACAGGCGGCGCACCTGCCTGCCAGTGGTGTGCCCAGGCGGAGGGGCTTCCTGCAGCGGGTGGCTGAGCTGCAGGAGGCTGTGCAGCATCAGGGAGGCTGAGCAGGAGATGGGCAGCTGGTTACAAGCACAGCCTGCAGCGGAGCCACGACCTGCAGCCAAACGGACAAGAGCTCCCACGCCGGCATACACAGCAGGGAGGGAGGCCAGTAACACAGAATGGAAGCTTGTAACTGCAAAGGCCAGCAGGAGAAAGAGACTTCCCCCCAAAACCGAGGTGCCCCTGCAGAACTGCTGCTTCACTGCTCTGCAGAGTGGAGAGGCAAAACCTACTGTATCAGGAGAGGAGCAGGAGCTGAGTAAGACTACCCGATCTGCTCCACCTATAACAACCAGCGTGTTGTGGTGCCAAGGAAAGGCAGTGGGTGATGGTTGTAGGTGACTTTCTTCTGAGAGGTACGGAGGCATTTGCCAGCCTCATGCACTCTCTAGGGAGGTGGGCTGCTTGCTGGGGGCTTATATCAGGGATGTAACTGAGAGACTACCAAACCTCATGCAGTCCTCAGACCATTATCTGCTGCTGCTGTTCCATGTGGGCACTAAGGACGCAGCTGGGAGCAGCCTGAAAACTATCAAGAAAGACTATAAAGCTCTGGGAGCAGCAGTCAGAGACTCAGGAGCACAGGCATTTTTTTCATCCATCCTCCCGGTCAAAGGGAGAGGGGTTGGCAGGGCCAGGTGAATCTGGCAAATCAATAGCTGGCTACAAGGCTGGTGCCACAGTCAGGGTTTGGCTTCTTAGATCATGGTACTCACTTTGAGAAGTCTGGTCTACTGGGGCTGGATGAGGTCCAATTGTCAGGAAAAAGGGAAGAATGCCTTTGGTCAGAGGCTCGCCAACCTTGTGAAGAGGGCTTTAAACTAGAGTTGCCAGGAGAGGGGAACCGGAATCCATCCCACTCCTGCCAATACGATGATGATTAAGACTATGTTACATAAGTTGCTGAGGAATAAAGTACAGCTTCCTGCATGAACAGCCTGGTTGTCCTCATTGTGTTCCCTCAGCAGATTTGCTGTGGGTTGAAGAGCGAGTTCTTTCTGAGCCCTCTCCTGCTCTTCCTTACTTCATCCTTGTAGAGTCAGCCATGGTGACTATGTATATCTGAGTATTGCATTTACTACTGTGTTATGGAATGGTAGAGTACTTTATTGTTGAGGTTTTTTGACAATGGGGCACTTAAAATTTTTTCTACCTAACCAGGATGACATTTGGTGCAAGGGAGTAATGTATCTTCCTCAGCACCTTGAGTTGGAGTAGGGTTGGGCTTCTGAGGGAAGATACAAGTTCCATTTGGGAAATTATTTTTTCCTTCTCATTATCAGATTGGACTTTGTGGTTGTGCTTTTGCTGGGATTTTGGTTTTCCATTTTGTTTGTTTTCCTCCTTTCTCTTAGCACTTTAGAAATCTGACAGAGGTGGCTGTTAAAATGCATTGGATCTGCACAACTACAAGTACAGTAATATCTTCTGCAAAACAGTCCGCTGTCCTGGTACTGACAGTAGGATCTGGACTACACGAAGATGCTGCACTAGGTAAGTGATTTGTGTTGCAAGTACTTGTTACAGGAATAGATGCTTCCTCAGCAGCATTGTGTCTCTTGCCAGAAAGTTTTCTGATAGCAAGTAGGCCAACGGGAACCCAGTAAGATGACAATAAGCTGAAGATTAATTCCCAGTAAAATGTGTAATAGTGTCAGAGATGACGATGAAATATAAGAATTCCTCACAGATGAGTGTGTGTTTCCTACTAATTCAGTCTTTTACTATGTTTTCTGAAAATGTAGGATTTTTTTTTTCTCTGAAGCATGTGTTGCAAATGAAAAGTGTATCAAACCTGCCTGGAAAAGCTGGTACTGTCTCTCAATTTGAAGTATAACTTATTTTTCTTATATCTAACTCGAACATCTTCTTGTTTCATTGTTAACTACCTGATACTTCTGTTCTTAACAATCTCCAGTTCCCTGGCATACCAAGTTATCTCTGTTTTTGATGAACAAGCATGGTGACCGGGGCATGACTGTGCCACCTTCAGTTTGTGGAGTTTCCAGGTGACAGTTCTGTGAGTGATAGAGCAAACTGATCCGCTTTAAAGGACAGTTCTCTGACAGTACACAAAGGTCACTTCTTTCTCAGCGTAGAGCACACTGGGAGCTAATATGTGGGCAGAATTTATGCTAGGATATAAAAAAAAAAGTAGATACGGAAAGGTAAAAAACCCCAAAGACTATGTATCTTATAAAACAAAGCAATTTGGATCACAGCAGGGCTTGTACTATGATTAAAGTATTTCAGAATGCTGATAGCACTGCAAAAACTAATTGATATTTTAATTAGACAAAACCAAATGAACTACCGATGTCATCTTAGATAGGAGAAGTTTAGGGAAGATTTCTTTTATTCTTTACTTTTTACAGATTTCAGGGATGTATGAAATCTGGCAGTTGTCCCCAGGGAGACTTTATCATTTTCAAGCATTTTTTTTTTTTTTAACTCTCTAATCACCCTGCTTATTTGTCTTGAATGTTAAACAAGTGTGTTTTAGGGATTATCACTCATCAGCCTTGGTTTGATCAAAACTGTGTGGACTATGACAATGTACTGTATCTGACTTTGCATTTTTTTTCTGGTTTATTCTCTTTTTTTTTTTTTCTTTCTGTTGGAGTTTTAACACAATACCTCTTTATTCGGGTAGATTGCTTAGGAACAAGGAAAAGCAATGTAAAACCACCATAGAATTTCCCACTTGTTTGTTTTTTCCCTCTGTTATGACATTGTCAAACCCAGAGAGATGGCTTTAGTCATAACCTTTGACACAAGATTTCTTGAACATAAAAGAACAGTAGCAAAGTAGTGTTCCGAACTGGATCCATTCACTTCTTGTTGCTCTTTCTCTAGCCTTCTGACTCTAGTGGTATACTGCATAAAGCTGGGAGTTACTGCCCTCCAGACTAAACAGGCTAAATACTTACCAGGACTAGCACAAAGTTGAGAATAGGGCTTCTCTAAACATCCATCCCTTTTTGAGTACTGTGTTTAGTTTGGGTAGGTTTTTAATCATGATGATTACCTAGTATTTGCTTTTTAAGAATGAAAGTTAGCAGTGAGATGCAAACAAGCATATTGCAACCTGTTCTTGTACTCAGAAAGACTGCCTAGTTCATAGTGTGTAGCTCTGAATGCATTAGCTTGTGTTTTTCAATTAAGTTGAACCAATGTGTTTGAGCAGAATGCGTACTTTCCCCCAGAGGTGTAGCCCTATGTCATATATCTGGAGAGGTATGAAGGCATGTGGGTATCATGTGGATTAATCATCTTTAAAACCTGAATGTGATGCATAAATTATATTCTTTGTGGAGCAGACTCATAGACTGCCACTGCCATCAGTGTTTTCACTGTCAGTAAAAGCATGAGTCCTACTGTATTTCAAATGGAATGCCCCTCTGCATGACAGCTGTCCCTTGCCTGATTTGTTTCTCAGCTTGGCATTCTTCTGTCTTGCAAGAACCTGACAATGTCATCCTTTTTGTTGAGATGACTGTTACTTTTATGAACTTCTTTGTGCTGGGAGTCCACTTTCCCTTCTTTAGCTGAAGGCATGTTCTAAACAAATGCAGCAGAAAAGAGCATGTGGACTGAGGAACTGCAGGTTGCATTACTAGTTGCAGCAGTGAAGCACGGTGACTGACCAGGAGAACAGATTAAATGAGACATATATCTGGAAAGGAAGAACAGTTGAGCGACAGATAATTTTCATGTTGGAATGCAATTGCAACTGGTGTCATTTGAAACAGTAATATTGCAGTCATGTTGGAAACATTTAGGCTTCCTTTTGCTGTTTCTGTACTTGTAGAAACCTTTCTTGTTGCCCTACGCATCCCTTGCCAGTTTCAACTCCAGGCTGGCCTTGGCTTTCCTAACCCTACCTCTGCAAGATTGAACAGCAACTTTATACCTTCCCTTGGTCACATTAGGATCCTGAACTCCACCATCTTGTGGCTGCTGCAGTGAAGGCTGCCCCTGACTTATGTCCCTGACCAGTTCTTCCGTATTTGTAAGTATCAGGTCCAGCAGAACACCTTTACTTGTCTGCTTCGTCACCTGTGTGAGCAAGTTGTTGTCAATGCACTCTAGACATGCCCAAGTTTTCTTGGACCCTCCTGCGTTGTCCATCTAGCAATTATCAGAGGTTAAAGTTGTCCATGAGAACCAAGGCTGTGAATGTGAGGCTTCTTCCAGTTGTTTGAAGAGGACTCATCTACTTCTTCCTGATCAGGAGGTCTATAGTGGGTACCTGCTACAACAGCACCCATGTTGGTCTGTCTTGCTTGACAGGCATAAGGACTGACTCCTAACCAGTACAAAGGTAGAGCTCTTTGCGTTCCAGCTACTGCTCCTCCTCACCTTCCCAGACTGTCCTTCCTAAAAAGCCTGTACCCACCCATCACAGCATGCCTGTTGCGTGTCCCACTGTGTCTCTGTGATCCCAATCAGTTGTAGCCGTGTAACTGTGCACAGTTTTCTAACTCTGTGTTTGTTCCTCATGTTGTGTGCATTAGTGTAGAGACATGTCAGAGAAACACTCAAGCATGCTGGTTCCCTGGTACAAGCTTGAGTGCTTTCCTCATAAGGCTACTCTGTGGGCATTTCCTTCTTTACACACCTACACTCGAAGGGATTGAATTTCAGCTCTGTTCTGTTGATTGTTATGTTCCTTCTGTTCTACTCACCATGAGTCCTTGGCTTGCTTTTCCCATCCACAACTAGTTTCTTCAGGAATGATACATATATGGGGTGCTGTAGGTGTGTGCGTAGAAAGGCAGAACAGATTTCTAACATTTTCTTGACATCTCATGATTGCAAGCAGGGCTGCAGAACAACAATATGCCTGAGGTTCTGCTGCTTGGGTAGTGGGGTTTCTCTGGAAAAAAGGAAAATTGGAGGTGCTGCTACTTTTGCTACCTGAAGTGAACACAAGTCTTGTTCTTTCATAATTGTGAGATCAAAAGATACTTCAGCTCTTTTCCTTTCTGTGCCTCTTTATAATAGATTGTGTGAATGAGGGAAAAAATGTGGCATTCAGAAGTAGCAATGAGAATCACTGTTCTGTGAGAAGAGGGTGGTGGGCTTCCTCACTTTGGTCTTGATGACCTAGGCCATCCCAGTGGAGAGTATTTGAAAATCTGTAGTAACTTCTGGGGTTTGAATTATTCCTGAGTGAATGAATGACTTTGGTATTCCCTTCAGTTTCTGTGAGACTGTGTGAGCTATTTATTCAGCTTACTTTGTTCTCTCCCTGATTGTACATTATCTATTGTTACAGCTTAATTTTTATGTATTTGTTAATTATTCAAAATAGCATGGCAAACACTTGGTACAAACATGTTTTCACAAATAGTTATCTTCAGCTGTTCTCTGTTTATGTGCCTGCATGATTGGTCTTCTTGGTCATATAATACTGTATCTGCTTGCCAGTTTCACAATTAAAGTGGTGTAAATGTAAATGGAAAAAAGAAAAATTCCTAATAGCTTTTAGGGATTTTCTTAAGTGATATTTTTTTTGTCAATAAGCCTGAGACATGCAAGTAAGTTTTTATATACTACTGGAGTTCATGTATGTTTGTCTTTCATCTACAGTATTTTTCTCATCTGCATCTGATCTCTTTTTATACTGGTAGAAACATCTAATTAAGGACTAAGAACAGAAGTGACCAGAGGATGAGGTTCTTTTTCATGCAGTTTTTTATTTTTGGACAATTGGTTTGTGGGGAAAAAAAAAAAAATCAGGTATCTTTACAAACTCATGTGTTCTGTGTCCCAGTGATCAGAGTGCTCATCCCAAAGGAGTAAAAGTACAGTTTCCAAAATGACATCCTACAAAGAGTTTCCTTTCCCTTTTGCCTTTGATAGGAAAAAAAACCCCGTATATATGTATACTTCATCACAGACCTTCAGTTCTGCTGAAGCAACCTTTCCAGGTTGCTCCCCTTGTTCAGTCCTCTTAGACATCAAATACCCTTTTTTATTTGCACTATTTGGTAAGTGTTGCCCTTTTTAAGATCTAACAGTGGGCAAACAAAATCAGCTGTATTGTAGGGCTCTTGGATGGAAAAATATACACAAAAAAAAAAGATTAGAACAGTAATAACCAGATCTTGATTTTGATGTAGCAGTGTGAGATGTGATGTTACTGCACGGTGCACAAAACACTTCAGCTATGGTCTTCAGCAGGGAATTCTTTATCTAAAAATACTCCTGTGATTTCTTACTAGGGAAATAACATCATTTTCTGTGGGTTGATGGTGTCTGTCTTAATAGTAGAATGTGGTTGTAATTCCAAGGATGCCGTATATGCTCTTTTGGAAGAGGAAAATGTTAAGGAAATGCATATGTAAATGCTAACTAAGATAAGCAAAAGTGATCAGTTGGCTCCTTTAGTAAAGGCATGTAATGTGAATTATTGTCTGCTCTCCAGAACATACTAAACAGCAGTATTCAGAGTATGTTGTGAGATTTTATGGTTGCCTGACAGAGGTAATTTCTCTCAGGACAACTAACTAGTCTGTTTGAGTCTACTCACTTACATAGCCATGGAGGTTTCTATGCTGGAACTCCTGAAAGAGCTTGCCTGGGACTGTTGTTGAAACAGAAATACCACAGCAAAAAAGGAAGGGAGGGGGGAGAGTTTCGGTGCGTCTGTCTGTGTGTTGCTAATACATTGACGGAAAAATAATGCTGCTATTTCTTGACATAGAGCTACTGGTAATGGAGAGGAGGCCTTAGGTGTATTAATTCTCTGTGGTTCAACAGATTGTAAGGTTTACCTCTTGAACACTACAGAATTGATTAAACACAACTTCTACTGCTAAAAAATAAAATATAATTTTATTCTGCTTTGCCAAAATACTGCGTTTGCACATAAATCACATAATGTGTTCACCTTGTTTTTGTATGTTTTCTTTGTTTTTCTTTAGACTTTATTCCATAGGTGACCATTGTACAACCATGAAGCTATCCAAGCAATGTTGTTGACATAGGAAATGACTCGTTATATTGAGTTCAATCAACTTGATTACAAATGAAGTAGCATGCCTCTGTATGCAGTGAAGCAGTGTAGTAAGTGCTTATTCATTACCACTGGACTGAAAATGTTAAGGCCACGGTACTTTAGAGATCAAGAGGACCTCTGAATTTTTGTTAATCACTTTTTTTAATAGTAGGTTACGTAAAAATGCATTATGTGATATTTAATAATATAATGTATATTAATATACTATATAATGATAATAGGTTATATACTAAGATGAAAGCTTATGCATAAGTAAAGTACAGCGAAGAGTATAACTTAATCCTTCACTCATTCCCATGATTTGGTCAGGATAAGCAAAACCATAAAAAATTATCCATAATATACAGAAATTTAAACTTAAAGGTGTGTTTTCCCATTACACTGAGCTATCTGAACATACAATTAAATTACACCCTTGCATAATTTAATAACTGAAAGAGGGTAGATTTAGATTGGAAAGAAGGAAAAAACTTTTTACTGTGGGAATGGTGTAGGACACTGGGAGCAAGTTGCCTCAAAGTTGTCTACGCTCTGTCATTGGAAGTGTTCAAGCTCAGGTTGACTGGGGCTTTGAACAACGTGATCTAGTGAAAGATGTCCCTGCCCATGACAGTGGGGTTGGACTATATGATCTTTAAAGGTCTCTTCTAACCCAAACTGTTATATGGCTCTATAATTTGAAGAGAAAAAGGGCCATTTGAAATCTAATCTTAAACATTTTACTCCATAATGCTAAACTATATGTTATAAATAACCAGTTATGATAAAATCAATACTCTATAAGGTAAGTCTTTATTATAAACAATTTTCTTTTAAAAACTAGTCTTAAATTTAGATGTTGCTAATACCAAATTTAATGTTCTGCCATTCAGTCACTTACATGATTGCTTAAACAGAGCTCTTATACCCTACCATTTTTACTGCTGTTTTATATAGTGTACCTAAATGTTTATCCATTTGTTTCTAAAACCTTAATACATCTTCATGTTTATTGTCGGTGGCATTACAATCACTGACTACAGACAAAGCTATTCAGCACCTGCCATAGTAAATGCCTGCTTTCAGTTGTTTGGATCTTTGCCAGGCTCTAGCCATTTACACTTCAGTCTTGCCTGCCAGGCATAAGTCTCAGGTAGTTTTTATGACAGGGGAAAAAATAGCCAGGAAGAAAAAAGCCAGTTCAGGTAGGAAAAAATGCAATGAAAACTTCTGCTGCTTTCTTTGGATTTAGAAAGCAAATGTCGTGCTAAATGAAACATATATCCATCTTTCCATATGTGTTTGAGTGGATATGTGTATGTGTGTATGTATCTCTCTCTATATTTTTCTGTTGAATGGAAACCTGTTCTAGATGAGCAAATCTGAATGCTTGTAGAAATCTGCTATATAAATAGTAGCTATTCTTAGAGCTTGGTGATGAAGTTATCTAATAATTTTGTCATTATTGGGGTACGTTAGATGTGCAGCTTGGAGATCTCTGCTCTCAGTGTTCCCCTGTTAGGTTGTTGTTTTTTTTTTTTTTCCTTCGGGGGTAAATTAAGAATAAACCAGTAGAGCTCTACTGGAAGGCCTTGGGTGCAAGATCTAATCTGCTATAACAAATTACCTAAATATTAGACAACCCATGCTGTTCTAGTCTGAAGAGTTACATATTGGTGAGACTTTTTTAGATAACATTATATGATATGGGAACAGTTATGTATTTTGTGTTAGTTCCCAGTCTTACTTGAGGTCTGCCAGTGAGGGGAAAAATATATGCACAGGCTGTAAAAGCGTTGCAGCTGTCAGCCTACAAAAAATCTTTCGGCGAACAAAAAGGTGATAGGGAGACAAATTAGGTGACAAGATTTACTTAGCACATTCGAGGACGCATTGCTCAAGACTTCCAGATGTGTGCAATTAGAGAAATTGTGTCCTAGTCTGGAAAGTATGATCAATACCAAAATATCGGGTAATATTAGAGGGCACTGGCTGACAGTCAAGGTAGGACCAGAGAAGTATTGGAGATGGAGCATCACTGCAGAAGTTCACACTATGTGTGGACTGAGAAGGTAAGCTATCATCACAGGCTGAAATAGATTTCATCACTTGCGGATTTTCAGGTAGCTATTTTGTCATGGTCAGTAGTTGAGGTTACTGATGAAGTAGCTGAGGTTACTGGTGGTAAAAAGAATATACCTACTCTCTTAACCTGTACTTCAGCAGTGGAGAGAAAATTTCATGTAAATAGTAGCAAGACAGCAAGCAGAAGTGCACAGCCTACTTGTTTAGCTGCTGCAGTATGGAAGGGGTAAACTTGAGGATGAGCAGCTCCTGGCAGTGAGGATCAGGGAACCTAGAAGGGGAAAAGGGGTGAGCAGCAGAAACTGGCATCTTGGTTCAAGGATGGAGCGAGCAATTATTTGGAAAGGAAAGAAGAAACTATTTAAGGGGGCTTTCTTGACGTGAATAAGCTTAATAAGTCACCAGCAATAACTCGTGTCCTACTCATTTTTGACACTGATCCAGAGCCCAGAGTTTCAGTTATGTTGTTCCTGCATTGTCACTGGACACCTGTGGAGTAAATACTGGTGTGAACTGTATGTCATCCTTAGCTAATGCTGACGTAGGAAAGAGAACAGCTGGTTTGTGAGGTAATAGAAAAACCAGTGCCTGTGACCAGGATGTAAAGATTTGAAACTTACATGTGTTGAATGTAATGCTGAAGTAGACAATGAGAATAGCAGCCTGTAGGGGGGAAAAAAAGGCTGAAAAAGGTTTTTAAGGAGAAATGAACAGTCAAGAGAAAGCAAATACAGAGAAGAAAATTATTTGACAGTCAATTCTAATACCTCACTGAGATGCAATTTCTAATACTATTGTTAAAGTAGAATTTTATATTGAATTTTTATAAGGTGCTTAATTTACTTGGTTCCTCTCTATCCTGCAATGAATAGGTTATTTTTTATTATTTTTAAGCAAAGTGTTTGGCAAAGGATAGGCCTACTGCGCATTCGGGGTTTTTTAAGGACTCTAATGAGAGACCACTAACTAATTAACTTCCTGCCCCGTGATTGGATATTTTTTCTTTTGTTATTAGTACTCTGTTGTCTAAGCAGACATTACTCAGAAGTACAATATTTCTCTAAGATGTTACTTCCAGTCAGCATTTATGTACTAAATATACAGTATTATTTTGGAAACTGAGGTGCAGTAAGATACAGTTATCACATGTACTTTGTTGTGTTTCGTGCAAATCCTGTCCCAACCTGTTCTCATTAGGGATGCATACTTAACAAGTTTGTGGTTGTTTTTTGTTTGTTTGTTTTTCCTTGAGGAAGAAAAAACTTAACAGCCACTGTCATGGATGGCTGTTGCTCAGAATAGTTCTTTTCTTTGTCAACATCATTCAGGATTGGAGCTTTATTGCCTCTGTGTGTCTTAGATCTCAGAAGCATTGAACTAACTTTCTTGGTTTGGACTCTCAGTTCAAAATTAGACAAAAGGCACTCGTCTGTCCTTATTCTGTTGTATTATTGTAGCTACAAGCTTTGAGATCAGTTTTCCCTGAATGTATACTGCCCCAATAATGACACATTTACATCCAAGGAATAATTGATCTATAGCTGTCTAATTTGCATATTTAATTGAATCACATTGTATTTTTCTCCATTCACTTTATGTGTATCCTAGTTCCTAAACATTAGGTTCATTCTGAATTCTCTTTTGAGTGAGTATGTAATGGCTGAATGAGTGTGTTTAATGGCTATCCTTAAGGACTCAAACAATTTTGCACACTGACTATTGTTAAAGAAATAAAGCTCTAATACTATCGTATGGTTAGGAAGGATGTTATTGCTTTAACTATACCACTGTTTTTGTGGTGATAACATAATCATGTTCATAATACAGTTAAACAAATATATCTTCAGCCTCTGTCTACATACACTCACTATTTTATTTTTCCTCCTTGTAAAATTATTTGCTACCAGTTCAGTTTCAGACCACTCTGTTGGCAAAATTACACATGACTCAATATCGTGTACTCATCATTGTTGAATTCTCTTAGCCATTACTAGTGCTGCTTTGGAGGTTTAGATGAAGCAGGCACTCTGCATCCAAGTAACGTACTGCCAGATCTCAGTGACATTTATTTTATGCTAAACAAGATTTGTTCATTTTTATCTTAATTGCCAGGTTTTTTGGTGCTAATATTCTTATCTATACTATGCATTACAAACAATCCTGCATAGGGATGAAAATTAGACGGATTTTTAAATTTTATTTCTACTCTATGCTCACCACCAAATGACTTAAGACTTAAGCCATGCTGCTTGATAAATGCGTGAAAATTCTCATTATTTACAAGGAAGCAAATCACTTTAAGCTTTTTGTAGTAACTCGAGCATGTCACATTGGCTAAGTTGGCTTTTCACTACCTTTGTTATTGTTAATGACCTCTCCATAGTAGCTAGAATCTTAAGAACCTCCACTATCTTGGGTTCGTTTTGGGGTCGGGTTTCTTTTCGGGCTGTTTCCACCAAAATTAAACTTTCTACCTTTTTGGGTAACCAAAACCTTTTTTTTTCTTTGCTTTTTCTAGTTGGAAAGGATTTCCTTTCCACCTGGCCTTTGTAGGAATGGGGTTTTCAAATTCCTGCTATGTGTGCTTTGCTGATTGAAAGATGATGCATCCCAGATGCCTCCTGTTGCAATCTTATCGTTGTTTCTAGGCTAACAAGCTTTCTTGCATTAGCAGAGCTGTGGGGAGGCTGTCAGCAAGGCAGTGCTAAGAAAGGAGTTACTCACTTCTAGCAACTGAAACTTGTGTTGTTGGAGAAATGGTTCAAGTTTTCAGCCATGTAAGCTTTTAGGCCAACAGGAATCCGTGGGCTGTTATTTTCTGTACTGAAAGAAAACGACAGACCAGAAGCATCCAACCTTCTTGTTTTGCAAGTGGCACTTGTTATGCTGTGAAATTAACAAGAAAACTTCAGAATTATTTGGCGGTGTCTCAGATGTTATTAGTCCACTTTTATATGAAAGATCAGTTGCGTCATCGGTTACTGTCAGATATGAAAAAAATTATTAACCTGGGATTTTTATTTATTTTTTTTTAAACCCGAAAAGCTCTAAAGGAAAGGAACTGAGGAAAGGCTATAAAGGAATAGAATTGGTAACAATGCACACTTAGTGGCTTTCTGTAATTCAGCAGCCAAATAAGAAGAGAGAAAAAGATATACAGTGCATTATCATTAACCAAGGAGTTATACACAGAAAGCTGGGAAGATTGTATACGGCCACTATCTGCAGCCATGGAGATGAGTTATTGTACAATATAAACTTGAATTGATAGTATGTTAATTTATATCTAAAATATGATGCAAAACCCCCCCCGAAACAGTACATGTCAGGTACTTAAAAAGCCTTAAATTACATCCAAAAGCATGGGATGGTTTGTGCTTGCAGCTGTTGCATTATTTTAGTAGTAAGGTAATACCTACATGTTTATTCTGAATTACAGGCTCAGATACAGGTGGAAAGCCCACCATGGCATTTTATGGCCATGGTGTGAAAATAATACCCTCTTGCAACCACGTTTTCAGTTAGAAAGCCACTGCACTGAGGCTTCCAACTCTTTAACATTTGCTATGGAATCTTCCTCTATACACTGTAAATAGAAATGAAAGCAAAGGAAGGACATAAGTGATTTGGCAGCCAGAGTTTTTCCACAGAAAGATCATGTTCTTGGACATTAAATCTAGGAAATTGTCACAGAGAGTAAACAAACTAGATATAGTTAACAATTCATTTGACTTCAGTTTTTAATGAGCTTTCATTGTTTATAACCACCTATGTGTGAGATAATGAAAGAAATAGTTGAGGTGGCCAAATATCTGAAGATCCTTTACAGTTTTGCAGCTCCTTGCCAGCGTTCCTCTTTTGCTTTCTTCAGGCCCGTCAAGCAGTTTCTGGGAAGCTGGTGTTAAGTGAGGCATGGTCTGCCATGGTCCTCTAGAAAGAGAATTGGCCCTGACCTCCTTGAACGTAATGCATTAAAAAAAGAAAAAAAAACCCCAAACCAACCAAACCTGAAGACCCCCCCCCCCAAAGATCTGGGTATTAAAAACAGTGCTTCAACACTGTACTTGTCCTGGTATTAAAAAAAAAATAAAGTCCAATACTTGTTTAACTTTTACCAATACAACTGAGTGAATTCCCTGTTCTAAAGGAGTTTTATAACACTGTTTCTCTCTCCAGATTATTTTCTTGCTACTCACTAGCGTTAACACTGGATTAAATATAACCTTGTTTTAAACAAAATAAGTTCTGTTTTGAAGAATCAAGAATCTTAATGTCATAATTTACATTAACAAAAAGTAGATTATTGGTTTAGGTAGTAAACATGTTATTAGAACTTTTATGGCAACTAAATTTTTTTACATGTCACAAATATTACAAGTATCCACACAGGTTTTTATTTCATCTACTTTACAAAGAAATTGTTTACCTTAGAACCCTTATAAAACTTTACCGGCATCCCCAATTTCTAACCTCTAATCAGAGGGATTTCATCTTCAACTGGTGGAGGGGGGGAAGTCTCTCTAGACTCCTTGAAGGATAAGGTGTCTTTGCTTTTTCTTTTTTTAACATCAGTTTCCACACTGACAATAGTACAACGATATCTTTAACAAAGAGAAACAAAAGTGTAGCTATCTTCCTTTTCACTCTTCTTGCTCAGTTGCTCTTGCTTTTTGATGTGGAAGCTTATATAAATGTGTGATGAGGTAATTAAGAAGCACACTCTGATATCTTAAGTATTCTTTTCTTTAGCAGTCTAATCTTTCACACAGTTTTAGCTCTTGAAACCAAATCTTTTGGTCAGTTTTCGATGTACAGTTTCCCTACTCAGATTGTATGCACGCACAAAGCTTTACCTAGTCAGATTGTGTGCACACAGACACTTGCAACCAAATGGAAATAACTTGCTTGCTAAATTTACTTGTGTAATTGTTTTGCACAGGAAATTGTGTGTGCAAATAGCTTGATTAAATTCAAGCTTCTCATGCTAACTTCTGAAAATCTGTTGCTGGAAAAAGTAAATTTACATTTAAATGTGCTCCTGCTAGAAGTTAAATCCCAATTTAGCACTGTCAACAAGAATTAAGCTTATATATACAAAGGAGTAGTCTGATAGATTTACAATCAGGTATGATGCATATGACTTTGAATGTGATGTTAGTTAATGCTGTCTGAATAGGCGATAATTATAAGTTATAGACTGAAGCCTTAGGAACCTGAATGATGTTATTTAAAAGTTACTAAATTCAGTTTCCCAAGTTTGAGAAGAAGCAGCTGCATTTGATTAGTGAGTAGTTAAGTTTATAAGAGGAAAAAAATGAGACATACAATATGTGAAACAAAAGATCAGAACCCAAGTACTTATGATAGTATCTCTATAAAGCAAGCTAATAAGTTAAACTTTTACAAATTGTTTCAAAAATATGATTTTGAGTCTCTGAGCATCATCTGGCTTCACTGCATTTTTGCTGAGTCAGCATGTTTGAATCTGAGCAACATCGCTACTGCAAAAAGCGGGTATAAAAAATTCATTTTTTTCCTATCCCCCCCCCCCCTTCCATTAGCTTTGGGAATTTATGGTCAAGTTGGGCAGACTGGGGAGGGACTGGAAAAGAGAAGAGAGAAAGTAATTTCAGTAATTTGTTTTGCAAGCGTAGTTCAGAAAAATCAAGCTGTGCTCTCATGCCATAAGGAGATACCAAATCAAAATGGTACACAGCTAATTGCAAAGATGATAATTATACTGCAGTCTCTTAACTTCCTGTATGCTTTGATCATCAGTCTAATAATAAATATAGTTGATTGATAATTAAGTTGAAAGTATGTTGGGACCACCATTTTAAAAGAGTAGAGTATAAGCTGGATGCTTCCGTTGTAGTTTTGGAATACAGCAGAAATTACATTACTGAAATATAGTCAAATTAACAACTGAATATGGATTAGCTTGTCTCTGTGTAGATGCTTACTACAAGCAGATACCTAAGGACTATTTCCTTAAACATTTGAGAACTAGTCAAGTTGATGATATGGTCATTAGGGGGTTATCCATGGTAGCCAGTTTCTGGCAGCCAGCTTAGGAGACTGATCTCTGTAGATGAATTTAGATGACTGGAGCAGAAATATGTTCCTTTACAGGACAATTCAGATCACCTATTTTCTTTGGGCTTTTGGTATCAATACCTCTTTCCCAATACCTCAACTGCCAATTTTCCTGAAGCAATCTGTCAATTCCTATCCCTTCAGTGACCAGAAATACCAAAAAAGAAATGTCACTTAGATCACTTCATAGAAATCATGGTAAAAGGGTAATCATCTATGCTCAGGTATATCTCTGTCATATCTCTTCATGGGAATGTACAACCAGTATCTTGGTGTCCATCTTAAGGGTTTGTGTCACAAGAGCTTTCACAGGTTCACAATAGAAAGTTACTGTTTAAACCATCTGTAAAACCATCTACCATTTTTCAAAATGGCCTCCAGTTTCTGCTAAATGGTTGCCAGTTCCTAGACTGCTTCACAGTAATAGCTGCAAAAGCAGTTGTCTGCTTTCATGTGGCACTTGGATGACTTTCTTGCATTTGGAATACTTGATTTCTGATAGTTGTACTTTGTACTTCTGTCATGGCCTAAGTATCTAATCAAGATGTGTTCAGGGAGGTCAAATCTATTTTTAGACCAATTGACAGAGCTCCTCCTGCCCCCAAAACAAACAAAACCCATGGAAATACTTCAAGTCTGAAATGGGAGAAATCGTTTTGAGATCACTCTAAATTTAGCTAAATTAGGTTATCCAGTTTGACTATGTGGATAGAAGGGGTTTTTAGTAGGGACAGATGGTTTAGAAAGGACCATCTAGCATATGGGGTTGTCCCTCTCTAGCTTGATACGTCCAGTGGGTTGTGAGGAGTATAACACTCTCGACTCATTGTATGATGAAACCATAGTGGAAATGTGTTTTTAACAGAGGATGAGGAAGCAGAATGGAGGTTGATGCAAAATTTCAGTTCACCAGATGAGCGCGTTCCCAATTCCACTAGTGTTTTCAGTGTTTCTGCACCATAGAACCATAAAATTTCTACTAAGACTGGGGCTAATGAGAGCTGGTTCAGCCTCAGGTACTGCTGTCAATTAATAAACAGAACAGGCATGATGTGAGCGCTGCAAGCTCTCCTGCACTGTCCTTTGGCATGCCGTGATCATCTTCCTGGTGACTGCTTCCAGGGTGAAGAATTTAATCTGTTGCAAAAGCTGGCCTTTCTCCAGACTTTTTGAGGTTGCAGGCAAAAGTGCAGTTGTGATGATGCTGTGGTGTTTTTGTGTTTTTTGTTTTGTTTTTTTTTTTGTGTCACATGTCAAAAAGGGATTTTAACAGAGATCACTGGATCAGTTTATGTGGGTACCAAACCGCTAGCACATGGTAATAACTATTAGTCAGTAATAACTTGGGCTGAATTCAAATATGTTACAGTTCATATGAAAGAGTCCCTTTACTCTTCTAAAAGGTCAGGCAGGCAAACCTTAATTTGTTTCTTAGTTCTCTGTGGTTTGGTTATCAGCCAAAATGAATTTCTCTTTGAAAACATGAAAGGAAAGAAACACATTGTGATTCATTTCTGTACATTGCTATTAAGAATGTAAAGATTGGGCCATGGCTACACAAGGGAAAACCAATTCTTTTTTTCCCCAGTGTTTGTTTTATTTTATGTGCTACCGTTCTTCTTGCACTTGCATTAGGGCCATTTGTGGCAGGTTTTATGTTCTGCTTTGCGAATTTACTTCATATTTCATTTTGAAACAGACCACTTTGCATATTTCCATGATAGAAAAGTAGCAGCTTGTATGTTGCTATCCCATTTGCTTCAGGCAGATCAAAACCACTAAAATTGTAGTTACATTAATGTAAATCAGAAAATAACAGTATTCTTTTACTTTAACATAAACATGTCAATAAAATGATTAAATCCCTCAAAACCAATAAATGCTGAGGATGAGATGATACCTTTTGATGAATGAGAAAATTAGGCAGTTGCAAGTAGTATTTGAGATTTTCTAACGTAGTTTGTATGCAAATTAATAACACACTTACAGTCTGAAAGCAGAGCCATTACATGGACAGAGATTGTCAAGATATAATTAATACTGAATTTTATTTTATCTTTATTGGACTTGGCAACAAACCAAATGCAAAAATGTTAATGCAGTACTTTTGCCTAGTAATTCCATTCTTGTATTTTGTAAACTGTGAATATTCATGTTCTTTAATTTGAAATTAACTCTTACTACAGGCACAAGCCATGTGGTATTGCTTATTTTCCCCACTTGAAGAGGTAAGTGACACAGTGTATTCTGAGCAGCACAGACTGAATATTACCAACAAATTGGTAAATATGTTTGTAGAATTTTGAAGGAATTGTTCTGAAATGTCCTTTCTGGGCAAAGGTTCCCTGTGGATGTTAACTGCAGCCTTATTAAGCCCTTGCTGGTGCTTGTCGGTTTGTAAGCATGTTGGATGCTTATACTGCTGTTTTGGATGAGTTGTCAAAAGGATGAAGACTCTTGTGTTGATGTCTGAATGCAATATAATGGATTATTAGTACTGCTGTTTGTATTTTGTTTTGTATTCCTTTTTTGTACAGAAAGAAGTGAAGGTGAATCAAATGGTTGACTTACAACAAGAAGTAACAGAGAATTTCTGTAAGATGCTAATGAAAACACTCAGGAAGAGCGCATGAATTGTGGATTGGGGTGCATGGTTACATTGTGACTGTGTTACTATTTGAGCAAGAGGAATTTTGAGCTCTACTAAACTCAAGAGAGATAAAATTTTTATTTTAGATGGCAGAGAGATGTCAAGATAATGCACTTACAGTTTGGCAACAGTAAAGGGTGATATGGAAAGACTCCAAAAAGTTTATACAGGAATACGTTACAGCTGTCATGACTGCTGCAGTTCTGGGATATTTCATAGGACTCAAACATCAGTATTTCTGATCCCAGTTAAAGGATAGCTCAAAGTAGTGGTTTGCATTTTGATTATTCCTGTTTTGGGTATGGTATTCTATTCCTCGTGCTGCAGGTCTGTAATGCATCACTGAAGACCATCAAAGAAAGGACCATGTTGCCAGGCAGTTGCGGAGCTGGTGGAAACAAGCAGTTGGGCATGGTATTTGGGGAGGTTGTGTTGAGAATGGTGGAGAAATCGAATTACTAAGGAGGAGAAATGTGTTCAGTGAGAATAATAGGCTATTAATCAGAAAGTCAACATATGCAAAATCTTCTTCAGTGGGAGGGGACATGTGTCTACAAGAAGGAGGACTTTGGTTACTTTACTTACTTTTAAATAATTTAATTGGAGAGTCTGATTTTTGAAAAGAGATGCTGTTTGTATCAAAAAAAGAGAGGATCAGAGTGTGCAACCAGAAACTTCGAAGTACTTGAAGAAATTTATTTCTTAAAAATAGAGAAATGATACTCTATGTCCTTCGGTGTTTTATTCCTTGGGACTGGATGGTGGCACAGCTGGCAGCAGACACACAGTGGAGAGCTGGGCAGGGATGCTTCCAGTCTACTTTAGAGCCTGTTTTTCCCCAATATCAGTCTTTGGCTTGGCAGAGACTGAATTTGGAAAGACCTCCTGATGAAAGATAAAAACATATGTTTTCATATGTGTGGTGTAATTTACAAATTAATAATAAAAAGTACTGTAAAAATAAAAATATTTGTATACTCAAAAAAGTCTTAACACATTCTTCTCCTTCCTTGAATTTTCTTTACATTATCAAATAGCTGTGTATTTTCTAGCTCCTTGTGATGAATTTTGCCAAAACAAAATTAATATAAAGAAATCCTTTGAACTCAGAAAGATCTGACAGAAGCTTAGTCTTTCAAATACTGAATTTTTAATCTATTAATTCTAACACAAAAAGGAATCAATGAAGGCTTTCATTATAAACCCAGAAGTTTGTTTTGGTCCTTCTTTCCTTTCTGGTATTATACCAGCAAACACATTTTTTTTTCTTGACGAATGTTTTCTAAGATAATGTTGCTTGTAACACCCTGCTGCCAGTTCTGCCTCTTATATTTTTGTAGAAGGAAGGAGAGATAAGGATGTTTTATAGCAAGCAAATTTGGCCGTACCAATTAATTCTAAACTCTGAATCTGCCTCATGACAAGTGTTTATAAAGCTGTCGTTGCAGCCTAGTTTTGGTGTACTCCTTCACATTTTGTTTTTTTTTCTGTATTTCGGCGATGTAGTGCTTTTTTTGTGTGTGTGTGTAAGGGATGACTTATAACGTGAATAAATTACTATTTATTCTTAAAATTCACCCGAGTTCAGATGTCACAGTAATTTGGATTTGGAACCCAAACTGCATGTATTGCTGGATTCGCAGCCTTTAGAGTATGTGTGTAAAAATGGGAATAAGTTAAGATCATGACTTTTGGCTTTGAAGTTTGATTATTTGGTTTTAACATTTAATTTTGTGAGAAACCATTGTGCTGAAGTTCTATTCCATACACGGGAACTATGACCTCAAACGGGCCTAAAGCCTCAAATGAGTAACAGAGATGTCCTTCAGATTCCTAGAACTTTTTTGAACGATACAATCATAGGATAATTCAGATAGAAGGAGGTTCTTGTGAGGTTTCTAGTCCAGCCTCCTGCTCCAGCCACATGATCAGACCAGGCTGCTTCCAGCTTGATTCAACTGAGTCTTGAAACTGTCCAAGGACGGAGACTACACAACTGCTATGGGTAACTGCTCCAGTGCCTTACTGTCCTCATGGAGTGGGAAGGCTGCTGTCCCACTCCATGAGTGGGATATGCCTGCTATCCACTGAGGAAGGCTGAAGTCCCTCCTCAGGCACCTCTTTTATAAGCCAAACAAGCCCAATTACCTTAGTTTCCCTTTGTCAAGTGCTTCAACTCCCTTACCATCTTTGTGGCCCTCAACTGAATTTGCTACAGTTTATTGATGTCTGTCTTGTATTTCTTTAGACCTAATTCTGCATCTTTTTAATAGGAATGGGAAAAGAAAGCATGTACAGGCTCAACTTAGCTTTTGTGCTGCCTTTGGTCACTCATTTGTCACCTGCATTTTAGACATACTTGAATTTTTACAGATTTTCTTTAATCTTGAGAAAAGTGTTTGATTGCTTAATTATTAAGCCATAGCTGCAATTTAAACATTGAACTACTAACACAAAAGTGCAATTCTACTTCAGCATTAATTAGGGCAGGAAAATGATCACAAAAATAAACACATTTTTCATTATTTTTCTTTATTCACAGCTGGAATGTAACAACAGATTTTTCACATAATTTTTTTATATTTATTTATTATTTCTAAAGGCAAACCAACCTTCTGTGTTGTTTCACTTGTTCATATTAGGTTTTCAGATCAAAGTTCTCCTACCTTGTTAGAAGAAAATTCACCTTGTGTTACACTGCATAATAGCATAGCCCTCATATGTTGCTTTCAGTTGAGGATATTTTATTTTTGTTAAGAGGATGAGGTCTGTTAAGAGATGCTTTCTTATGAATGAAAATAAGACTTCTGGAATTCGTAAAATGTCTTCCACCAAAACTGGGGCTGTGATGGCTGTCAGAATTCATGAATCTTGGAAACCACAGTTTCCCTGAGTTGCTCTGTCAGCGAGTTAAACTTGGACACACATTTGTCTTGGGCTCAGGCCTATTGTGTTTGAATGTGCAGAAAATACTAGAATGTGACTTTAGGGTCAGTGAGTTTTAGACAGTGATGAATTTCAGCTCTCAGCTCCTTTGGAACTGTGGTATTATCCCTAGTCATGCCAGGGGTGTCTAATTCTCAAAAACAGGTGTATGTATTACACAGCTTGAGCTATGACACAGGCTACTCAATGAATGAAGCAACCAAAAAAGGTAGAATGGAGCAAAGATTCATATGTGCGTGTCCAAGCCAGGTTCTTGGCACCAGAAGAGACGTACCTTCTGTCAGATGGAAAGATGGAAGAAAGATTCTTCTCCCTTGTGCTCAAGTGTTTGGCCATACTGTAAGTTGTTGGGAGCAGAGCTGTTAAGAATAGAGGTAGTAAGCAAGTGGCTAATGATGGATCACAAGATTAATCAGTATTTAAAAAAGAGCACAAAGTTTGGGTTTTTGCTCCAATTCACAAGAAATTGGTGCAGGCAGAGTTGGAGGAGGGATTGTGTTTGGGCATTCAGGTAGATGAAGGGGAAATTGTCATATTACAAAAAAAAAATAAAGGATTTTCTTTTTTGGCAGATACTGTGGAAGATGTGGGGGAAAATATTTTGAGTAAAACCTGCTTATAAGAGTATATTTTTACAATGCAGAAATAAGAATGCTTTACGGCTCTGATTTAAATAGTATTTCATGGGTTAGGTGAACCAACGAAAACTGAAAAGGAATGAAAACCAATGTTTTCCTGAATGTGAATCCCTATGAATTTCTCTGTGTGTAGGTGCTTGCTTGCTTGCTATTTACATATAGCTAGAGCCTTGGCTCCAAAAAAAGGAACGGGTACTGCAATGACAAAGAGGCAGTCACATGGATTTATGTGCTGGAGTTATGCATTATTCATATGAGAACAAGGTATGAAAAGGGAACATATATGATTAACTGCAACCAGAACAGCAGCAACTTGCAAGCTGATAATTTAGACTAGTTTTATAGATACTTACTAGGCACACAGTACTGTTATTTACAAAATAAGGGATTTTATAGTACACCTGTCAAATGTCACATTACTTGGTTCTTATGATGTTTTTAGCTATGTGATATGATTATATGGGACATATAAAACTGCACAGTTTGTTCCTTATCCAAATGGAGGAGTCAGATAATGCTTATCTTGGAAAGTGACTAAATATTTAAAGCATGTTATTTTATAGAGCTTTCTATGTTACATCAACAGCCATTCTGTGTATAAAAATTAGCTGTTTTCTTAATTACACACATGCTGAACTGGAATATTGCAGTTAATAGTGGACTGAGTGGACTGTTAAGCTGGTACCTGAATGTTAGAGGTTACATTAATTCCTAAGAAGAAGGTCAGTGCAAAGGCCATGTGTGATTTAAACTTTATTTTGAAAGCTTCAGCAATGCTCAGCCAATGTCTTCAAGGGATGTTCAGGTGCAGTACATAATTAAAGGAGGAGTAAAAGAATGCAACATTTTCTCTAAGGAATGGACTCTTCCAAATTGGTCTTTTTGAGGCTTGTTTCTAATATTTAGGTACACGTAGGAATCTTTGGCTGTTAAATTTTAATTGCATGTTAATGTTGTTTCTGTGATAAATTTAGCCTTTCAAAGCTTTATAAGCTATGGTGATCCTGAATTTTGTCAAATATTTTTCTATGTTCTTACAGAAATACATAATGTTCTCACAAAGTTTCAACTCAGTGTTGACCTCCAACAGGCTAGATTTAGTAAAGAGTCCCGAAAATACATAAAACCTGCACAGGTAATATTTGTGTGAATTCATGCCTCAAGCTTAACATCTTTGCAACTATTTTTTGGTATTCTCCCTCTGTGACCCCCTGCTGCCACCCCCCCACCCATCCACCCAAAAAAAGGTTTCAGGTATGATTTATTTTCCTTTATACTAGAGCTGTATATGAAAAAACAATTCAGGGAAAGGGAAACAGATCAAATAGCAGATACATCTGAAAATTAACAATGGCATGGTTCTGAAGAACTTGTAGTCCTCTAAAAGTATGAACCTATTTTTGCTTAAGATTTTCCTTTTACCACTATAGTTACTAACATGAAAATGAAACAAAAAAGATCAATATGCTGTTTCATTTTTACTAACCAGCTGTATTCTGCATTTCTGACTAGCCGAGCCTGTGTCAGAACACTACAGATACTAGTTGCATATGGTATAATTAAGGTATCATGGAGTTTCTTAAACTAGGTGATGCCTGGTTGTGCAAAGGAAAGAAAATATTTATTTTGGGAAGAAAAGTTAAAGTACAGTTTCAGACTCAATGTCCCAAACTCCTTACATTCTTACAGCCACTGGCTCTTCATATATCTAATATTCGCTGGTATGAAAACAAAGGAAAAAAGAAAGGAATATAGTGGAAACATTATTATGGAAAGTCCCGTAAAATCTGTGGTAGCCGTTTTCCCTTGCCAGGTAGAAGGTTTATTCACTCTGTTAAGCTCTCTTTTAATTTTAGTTCTGCAGATAAGTCTTTAAAATTAACTTTTAATTTTCAGTTTCCTGTTTTTCCAATGCTCTGCATGTTACAGTGACTAATTATTTCGTTATAAAACCATAATTTTTATTGACGCTTCAAAGTGCTTCATAATTTGGATGGCATCACAAAGTGCAGTTCCCCCAGAGGCAACATTAATACTAAATACGCTGTGTGAGCAGCATTAGAATGAAGCCAGGAATTTTAAAAGTTGCAGAATCTCTGCTAGGGTCTGGTCCAAAGCTGGTCAGAATCAATGGCAGTCTTCAGTTGGATTCATTGGGTATTGACTCAATCTCTGCATAACTGATTGGTGTTTATGACAGCCATATATCTTTACAAATGTACACAGTTAAATATTATATTGGAAATACTAATGTTAATCTTGCTTCTGAATGTCAGTGGATGAAATGAATGTCAGTGGATGAAATAATTTTATATGAAACAAGAAACAGAGAAAACAATAGATAATTAGGAAAACAAAATATATAGAAGCAATATTTTGATCTTGTAAGATAAATCCATTTTCTGTAGCTTCATTAAAGATTACAAAAATCTCCTGGAAGAACATAGGGGAAGGTATTTGAGAGATTTGAGGTTGCAATGATTGCAGTGGATAACTATTTCTCTTCATACCAATGGTGTGTACAGATACATAATTTTCTCAGCATGCTGTGACATTTGGTTTTCTGATAGATAAACTACCTAACAAACACAAAATTAAATCTTCAGGAATTCTGAAGTTGCTTGCTTACGTTAAATATCTTATTTCTAAACTAGGTGTTTATGGTATCCATGATTAAAACAAGAGGTGGGACAGCATTAGTATCCTGACCAAATATCACTATTCTCTTAGTATGTGGTAAGTAATTTAATATAGAACCTTAACAGATTTTTTCAGTCTGGTATCTTTCATGTACTGCAGTTAGAATTAAAGTGGAAAATTATACCTCTGACTTAAAGAGAACATACTAGTGAAAATGCTGCAGAGGATAATACTAATGTTTACTCGACCCTGGTGTCACAGTGAAAACTTGGGTGCCTTTCAGTGTCATATAGAGGTGACATTCATCTTCACTCCCTGTAGCATTTTTTGAAATGAGGTGTCAGAGGAAGCTGAATCATAATGGCTGGATTTGTGTAACTGTTCTGGCTTTACGAGGAATGTTAATTTCCAGACTAAAACTCGGATTCTGAAATATGATTTTTTGAATGTGCCTAAAATTGAACCTGATGGGTAATTTCTGATGGTGAAAGAGGAGTTTTCTTTTCATACACTTTCAGTCATTAACAGGAGTGGCATCTGATGATCTTAACAGTAGAGCTTTTCTGCACTTCATGCACTTTCCCCTGTCTGAAGTCTGAAGGGGAACAGCAGTTGATTTCACAGACAGTTAGGTAACTGCTGTTACCTAGGTTAAAGGGATTTAATCAGTATACACAAAAGGATAAATGATTTCTCTTAGCAGTCAGCAGTTTTTTTAATAGTTCAAGGACTAAACACATTAGTGCTCCTGGTTAATTCCCAGCTGAGGAGTATGTTTCAGTCACATTGCCTTCTGCTAAAGTTTTCACTTCCCATTTTACTCTTAATCTTTAAGATCTTTCATGACCTTAGTCCTGCTGAGCTAAACTTTCATTTCCTCCACATGTCATCCTGTGCCATGTATTTAATAGATTGTGATTTATTAATCATCTCCAAATGCAAATTGAAGATGTCAGCTGCTGGAGCCCTTGTCATCTGTTCTCTAGGGCTTGAAATTCTCTGCCCAGGGTATTGGATCAGCAGTTCTGCGGCTGTGTTGAAAAACTCCATGATTACACAACCAGTATCTCAGGTGTTTGACAGGCAGCTTGACAGAACTGTGAAGTCTTTTCTTCTGTTGCTGGATGACTATTATTTTTTCCCCTCTTTGTGCAATGCCTTGCGATTCTCATCATGAAAGGTACTTTATAAATGTATGTTGAATAGTTAAATACTGAGCCAATTTGTAAAACATCTTGATAATATTTTAAACCTGAATTAGGTTATTACCTTGATTGCATTTGACTAATGTGCCACCTCATTAGGAAGCTGGCATACGTAAAGCAAGCATATTATGGTACAGAATGAATGAAATTTTACTCACATCTTTTAGAAAGACATCATGTACAGGAAGAAGAAAGAATATAATCAGAATCAAAGCGTGCAGTTATTGTAAAGTTGTTTTCCTGTGTAGTTCAATTTCTGAAGTAAAGAATTTCTAGATTACAAAAAAATCATTCTCATTCAATAAAATATCTCAAAACCTTTCTTCCCTCTTCTTCCCTTCTACCCCATCTCTTTAAAAAAGAAACAAACTTAGTTTTTATTGCTATGAACAAGACACCTAGTAGCATGACTTTACCGATATCAAATGTCAAGTTTAACTATGAATTAGCAGATGTAATGTGTGACAGGATGATTGTGGATTTTAAAAGAATAAGGGAGATGTGTGATCTCCTTTACTCTCAGAGGGGTGCCTTTGAAGTAGCAAAGTAAAGAAAATCTGGAAGTTTTTCTTCAAGCTTTTTTAAAGGTAGCTTTTTTACAGACGATATTCACATGAGGGCCAGAAGAAGCACAGTAGGCATAAAAGTGAAATGAAGTAGAAGAGTGACTAACAAATAGTCAATAGGTATTCCTAAATGTGTCCTTAGGTCATTAAGACTTTAGTCTTAGGTCCCCCAGCTTTCTTTGGGTTGTAAAGGAGACCTCTTACTGCTATCAGGCTGTTCTACTGTAGCCCTGTTTGATGTAAGGGAAAGCAATGTAATTCTTCTCCAAATAACTTAATTAAGAAATGGTTGATGGTACCTATAGATGCTTCACAAAGAAGGAGGTTTCTATCAGAGTTGAACAAACCTAAATGGGAAAGAGCTACTGCTTTATCTACTTCCTTTTCCTTTTGGCTGTGGATAAGAGAAGGGAGGGACTGATGTGTGTTATAGTTGATATGATGCCATAGCAGAAAACGTCATGTTTCACCTTTTTGTGGCTTTCAGAATGTAGTATCTACTAGTGCAACAGAAAGCAATGGAAGAATCATGGTTTGAGGATTTTAGGGGCGTAACATGTAGTGGTGGTGTTCCCTGGTAGTTATGCTCATCTGCCAAGTCTTTCCTTAATCCATTAGTGTTCCTGTTGTGTCTTCAATATGGAAAAGTCTAATCTTTGTACCAGAGAAATCAGATTAATGTTTGCATATGTTTTTTTGATTAATGTATCTTGATTTTTACAATACAGATCTACGTTGCCTTACATTGATACCCTTAACTAATGTTAAGTGATGTTGCCCCAACTGATGTTGAAGATGTGGATTAAGGCTCAGGTCTGAATTCATAAGTGCGTAAAAAATATGTAAATTCCAGTCAAGTTTGTTCTTGCAGAGGGTGGTATTAGCAGTATAACCTAATGAGTTTAATACTGCACTGCTAGTATTTAATCATGTCATGTTCTGCTGTTCATCGTTAGTTAATATATGTCACAGACTAATGAAAGTGTCAAGGTTAAAAATATCGGTAGTACGTTGAATGGAATGGTTTTTGGTCCTGGAAATAAGTTCATTTTCCTGTCTGTAATTCTTTCTCTGTCCCCCTGCCCTGCCCTCCCTACCCCTTTTTGTTCATTTGTTTGTTTGTTTGGGTTTTTTTTTACGCTTTGGGCAAAGTGTTGGTGTAGCTTTTTTCTTCCCCTTCTATAGTGTTTTGTGATTCTCTTGTATTTGACAAGAGAAAACCATGGTTTTCTGCAGAAATCTCATACTTTGACTGGCTACACCACTGTGACCTCACTCAGCATAAAGGCTGTAACTGTTCTCCACATAACTTCAGTAAGAAATCCTTGATACTTGTAGGCATACTTGTAGCAATACTATTAGAAATACTTGTAATCACTGCACAGGGAGGAGGGGTTGTTTCAGAGTTCAGCAAGTATATGGGAAGAGCTGCTGCTGCCCCTACCTCATCTTTCTTGGTGTGTGAGAGAAGCAGAGAGAAAAGAGGCACAAGATAAAAAGATAGATTTATGCAGTGTAATTTTTAAGATGTTACTTGATAGTGATCTATACTAAATGTATAAGATCTTTTAGGGTTTAGTAGGTGGGCTCCAAAGCTTTCATTTTGCCCAGTTAAATGTGAGTGTGTATGTGTGTATATGTATATATAGTTAATGATCACTGATATTAATTATTTCATAGAAATATTCCAGAATCGGCCTGCTAGCTGATGTAACATTTCTTATTCAGTAGCCATTAACTCTGTTTGGGAAGTGATGTATTGGCTCCTCTGAAGTCATCTGGATGGTTCTGCCCATGTGATGGCCTTGCACCTTAAAGAATCGTAAATTCTGCTGTTCTCTAAAGGTAGCGCTGGGAGTGGGAAAGCTACTGTAGAGGATTGTGGTGCAGAGTGCACAACCCTGTGTTTTAAGTGAAACTAAAGCCTCAACTACTGTTCCTGTTTACAGATGTTTTAACAATTTTGTAATTAAGTAAACAAACTAACTTGCTGCTTGCAAAACATCACTAGGCAAATAGATAGGAAGAGGTGATTGAGCTCCTGAATGAAAGCAAACATTAATCACATGTTACAAAAATAAGGACCTGAGCTGAAGACAGAGATATTTTTGACTCCTCTAGGCTTTAAATAGAGTTGACAGCTTTCAGTACACTCAGCAGACTGGGTAACCCAAGGCCTGATTGCTATGAGAAAGGTAGGTTGAAAAGGGGTTAAAGTTATGTTAATTCTACTTAAATTTGATTCTAAAAAATCATGGAACATGTTAGTTGTTTTTTTGTTTTGTTTTGGTTTTTTTTTGTTATCAGCTGCCAGTCTTGAATTGCCATTATTATAATTGCTCTTTTAGTCTTAGGCTTAGTCTTAAGTATTTCTGGTATAATTATTTAAGATAGTCTTTGCTTCTGTTCTACTGTGTTCATAGTGTTTTTCTGTTTATTCTGTACATTGAGCTTTTTAACATCCAGTTAATGCAAATGTAGCAGTAAGAAATGAAATATGAAAGGCCTGGATGCTGTCAATAACCTTATCAAGTCTGTAAATTATCTGATCTAGTGTTGGATCCTCCATGACTTCAATTTTCACCCTCATACTAAATGAAGTAAAAACAATTACTGTCAGTGTACAAGTACTCCCTATCCTGTGTCACATCAAAGAGCTCTCCTGATTAAATAAAATTATCTCCTCCTCACAGTTCTGTAGTTCCAATGCCACAATTTCTGCCTGNCATTATTTTTCTTGCAGATGACTTAAATTTATAGCTGACAAATGTTTCATTGCTAAGCTGGGGAATTCAGTACTTGGATTCTGGTATGCACTGTTAAAATCCCATAATTTCCCCAGTATGCAGCTTGAGCTATATAAGAGACTTTACACATTCTGAGGCTGACTCAAGTCAGGTCTTTACTGTAGGAGCAAGAGTAGCAAAGCCATAGGTGGCTTTCTCACAGCAGAATAATTTGAAATGCTGTAGGTGGACACCTTTAGTGCCCAAGAAATTTGAAAAGCTGTTGCATGAAATATCTCTTCTGTTACTGATGTCTGATATGATCCTTCTGGCTTCACGAGGTGCTAGGTTATAGATCATCTTTCAACTTGTAAAAGTGAGATCTCAGTAGGATTATCATAATTATTCAAATGACTGCTCTGTTGAGGGGAATCTTGTGTCAGATGATCAGTTCATCTGTTGTAGTGATTGGGGATTGTAGGACTCCTTTCTTGCAGTTCTGATAGTCTTTGGGAAAGGCTGAAAAGGCCTTAGTTTTGTGCTTGTTGCTTCTAATATTTACTATGAATAGAATTGTCCTCCTTATTTTTTTAAGGTCTGTTAAAACTGTTCTCAAGCTGACTAAATACATGACTACTTATGAGCTATAACAGACTAATCATGAAACTCAGGCAACACAAGAAAATAATATTTAATACATGATTTCACTTCCTAATCGACAGAAGCATCTTTAGCACATTATTTTAAATTTGTGTAATTTTCTGTGTTTTTTTTTCTATAGCTGAGATAAAATATTCAGGACAGACATGCAGTAAGACAAAGTTTTGATCTTGTGCTTCTCTGTCCTCATCCTTTTTCCATCTGATAGCAAATTTATGTTCAGTTTTCACCATACCCTTTTCTCATTTCTGTGATCTGAACTCAGAAGAGTTCTTACAGAAGACAAATCATTATAAATAGCTGGCTGGAAGGCTACCCATTTAAGTGCACTACCTGATAGAGTCTCTAGCACAGAGTATCAAGATACCTCACTTTCTAGGCTATTTTATAATCTTGATACTACTGTTAGATTTCTTCTTGGGAAAAGTGGCTGTGAGTAGTTGCCACCACATGGTAGACTGCTCAGTATGTAAACACTCCCTGGCTTGCATTCCAGAAGATACAGGGAATCCAGTTGCTTGTGTTCATAGGATGCAGCAAGAACACCATGATAAAGAGGTGTGTTTTATTTGACCAAATAATATAAATAAACAAAATAATGCCAGAAACGTTATTCATGAAAGAAACAAAAGAGCCAACATTCAGTAAATCAGCATCGTGTGCAAAATGATGGCACCAGTCCCACCAGCATGTTCAAACCTGGTTCTGGGATTTGTCACATTCAGGGTGATTACCCTCACTTCCCATTGATTGCGTGGAGTTAATATGCCTGCATTTGTTGCACTCCCAAAGGTCTGAAGGTGGACCTTGGTAAAGGATTTTGTTTTTTTTTTCCTCCCACTGATGCCCGAATCTTTTGACTTCCTGAGCATCAGTTAGGCCTTTTATATTTTATTAGAAATTTGCATAAGTAACTGCTGACAGTGACGCAGTAAATTCCTCTTACAGACGACTACTTGAAGTAATGGAAATCAGAAAGCATGTTTTCACTTCTTGTAATGTACATGTAAACATAGCTTCAGCTGTTTTTTAAGTAATATAGGAGCTATATTGGAAAATCAGTGGAGAAAAAAATAATCAGTGTTGTCCTAAGATCTTCTCTAGACAGGTTTGAAATCTGAAGCTACATATGACATATATATGTATTTTTAATATTGAAACTAAAAAATGCCAATGGTGATTTTTACTACTTGTGTATTATTAATTCTAGAGTGTATATATATATATATGTATGTTTCCCTGCACATTCCCTTTCATCGAGTGAAATGGACTATGTACAGGAGGAAAAATAAGATAGATCTACTGTTGTAGTATAGAGATTTTTACATTTTCTATCATTTTTTTAACCATTAAAACATAACATTTGCATACCTATTGCATAAGTGCCGATTACGTTCTCATTTTGCTGACTGAGAGGCATTACTTTAGTCAATGGAAAACTTAAAAACTTCAGGAACACGAGGAAAATGTTTTCTGTGTTCCTCTTGGTCTGTTGCCCCGTACACTGCCAGTTTTATTTTCCTGCCAGTATTGTCGTATTTTATCTGTCTTCAAATTTTGCTGTGTTCCAACTTCCGTTCTGGTGTCCAGAGAATAAAAGAAATATTACTTTTCCTTAGGCATAATTGATTAGTTAGGAGGGGAAAAGAGTGACTTCTGGGTTGTGGTTACATGATCATTGCAATGTGTGCATCACCCTGCCACGTGGTGGTACAACTTTGATCCCTGTTGGGCATGCATGGACCATCACCTTTCTGTCAAATGATATGGAACCTTCCCTTGGGGTTTTTGCTGATTGTTCTTTTTGCCAGATTTTGGCTGACTGTGGGAGAACAGACAATAGCACAAAGGCTGCTCGTACCTACATAAATTCTAGGTATTTCTAGTGAGTATGAAACAAACTGGTATTTTTGAGTGAGTGTGAAACAAGAGTTGAGCTAACAGCAAATATGTGGTTTGTGCCGTATAACCAGAGTTTTTCTTTCAGTACTTGGAACTCCAAAGCTGGATTTAATTTGTTGTCAAATAACAGACTGTGACAGACAAACAGTACTGCCGAACAAAAATTAATCATCTGTAAATGTTTCAAATGCTGGGAAGGATAACTAGGTGCCTATGTTTCTTATTTCAGTCTGGAATGATTTCCCCCCTGTTCAATTAGCTGAACCAAAAAGTTTATAATGGAAGTACCAGCTCAGTGTAATGTAAAGCTACAGTCGTGGTTTCTATAAACAGCAAGTGAAGTGTGAAGGATTAGTCTGAACTCCAACAGACACTTATTATGAAGAGGTGACGGAAAAGAAATGTTAGGTGAAAAGGCTGAGAAAGATTTATCTAAAGCTTTGCTGTTGCTCCACTATGATTTTTGAACAACTTAGCAGATGTGCTTGTTGTCTTCTGGATTTTTCTTCCTGGTCTCTCAGAATGTGCTAATTTCACATGTATTCTTCTCTCACTTTCTCTTTCCTGTTCTGCAAACAGAGTAGCCTGTGGAAGAGGGCCACCATGTGAGCGCCATTATTATTATGGAATTCAGCACTGAAAAGAAGCAAAAGTGCCTCAGCTGGCAGTGAGACACAGCTCTGGGCTGCTTCTGTCCAGTTAGGAGATGGGAGGGATCAGCCCAAAACCCATACTAGTTGATCAATTGTCTGTAAGGTTGGCATATACATGGATGTAGGCATTCTGCTGGAACAGATGCACACAGGACAAGGAAAGTTCTTTGAGACAGTGTGCTTTTATTTTAGCAAGATAAATATCACCTTTCGTCTTTTTCTGCAGTTTTCAGGGAACAAAAGCCCTGTATAAACTGCAGGTGTGGTGTGAGAAAGTGTGTTTATACGTAACATCTGCTCTGAATATGCAGTAGATTCAGAGAATACTGCTAAAAATGCTATTCTAAATACTGAATTGCATAGAACAAGACAGTTTGGGATTTTTTTAATATACAAAGGGTATTTATATTTGGTAGCTATTAAGCTATTAAGCTATTCTTTCTACTTTAAGTGCTATCAATGTGTGAATTTTGTGTCTTCTCTGGTGCAAGAAAGCCAGAGGTACTTGATATCTGCCTCTTCAAATTATTATGAGCAATATTACTTTGAATGGTAGGGGTGATAGACTGCTCATTTTCAGATTTTCTCTCTTAAGTTTCATTCATTGTGCTTTTTTCTGAAATCTCTAGTGTTATAATGTCATCAGATAAACTGTTTTCAGCATCAAAGGCAAAGATACCCCAAAGCAGTACTGTTCTATAAAAAAGCCATGCTTTCTATATGTATAAATGGTTTCCAAGTGAGTTACTTAACAAATTTTAAAAATTTAAGATACAGTTGCCTGTTATGAAGGATCTTCAAGATTCATTGGTCTTGAAATTGCTCTTGTGTTCCACCACCTTTCTGCTTGGCCAGTCATTGTTTGTACCTGAAAAGGAGCTTTTTTTCCCTCCCTTCTCTAAGGAGTATGGGTGATATGCAAGTTGTTAGAAACTTGTCATTGTGTGGGTTTCAGGTGTCGAGCTTGGAAGCCTAGAAGTTGCTCTGAGCACAGAGGAGTATCCCCCTCTTTTGTGATGTCAAAACTGGAGCTTTCAGCCTAGATTTGTTGTAATTACAGTAGGATATCTAACCAGCCATCATTTCAGTATGTATTTGGCACACAAGATCAGATGAGCTAACGCTTCTCGCTGTGTGCAAGGCAGTCTCAGTACTGCACACACACGAGAGCTGGTGCTGTGAGGTGAACACTGAGACACTTCATCCCAGTTCAGCGACATCCTCTAAGATCTATATCTGCTGCTATAGAGGCAGATGTCACTTCTGACAGTGACAGAGATGATGTGTATTTCTTGAGAGTGACAATGATGGGAAGAACAGGAGGAGGGGTCTGCTGGATTTATTCAGCCTGACAATATATTCTTTGACATAAAAGGTGTCTGGAACTAACAATCAGATGAACTTTGTGTGCTAGAGCCTCTGTTATGCACCTACTTGTGCGTTAGATGTTAAATTCTGAGAATTCTGGATTATTCATTTCCTGAATAATACGTATGAAATTCACATATATTGGCATAAAGTTTAAGTGAATGTGCTGTATGTTGAGTAATCAAACAAGTGCCAAAGGCAGTGCATAATTCTATGTTTTTTACTTTGTGATAATGGTAGGAATAAATTTGAAATGCTCAGGAGCAAATACATGGCCATCTTCTGTTTTCTGGAATTGATCATTAAATTACCAACTTGCTTAGTGCCAGATCTGCAGAGCAGGTCTGTCCTATGCAGAGAATGAAAAAGAGCCTCTAGGGAAAAAATGTAATCATGTGATTAGGTAGTATGTGTTTGAATTAAAAATTATTACACAACTTCTGAAGCTATTATGTACTTCTAGGTCCTGGTTAATGTACATCTGCAAAGGGGCTACTGGGACCAAGTTCTACGTGTGAAAGTGTGAGAAGGCAGAACTGGTATTGTGGATCATTAGAAAACTGTGGGTTTAAGTGTGTATTTTGGAAGATCATTTACTATACTCGGCTATAAAATAATTAGTATAGCTGGAAATATTTTAACAGAGAATAAAAATTATCATATCCATGATTAATTGCAAAACATCTGGCAGTTCTGTCATGAATCAAAATGAATCTGCCAAGAATTAAATACATAGACTGTAGTCTGAGTTGTATAACCACAGTATACTAATATCAAAGAAGCACAGAATCATTAAGGTTAGAAGGGAACTCTTGAGATCAACTAGTCTAAGCCCCCTACTCAAGCAGGATCAGCTGGATCAGGTTGCTCAGTACAGTCTCCTGGATGGAGACTCCACAATGTCTCTGGGCAACCTGTTCCAGTATTTGGCTAACTTCACAGTGAAAAAAGTGTTTCCTTGTGTTCAGATGAAACTTCATGTGTTTGAATTTGTGCCCACTGCCTCCTTGCCATTGGGCACTAGGCTTGTCTCCCTTTTCATTCGTCCCCTCACCACATTCTCCCTAAGCTTTCTCATCTCCGGGCGGAACAGTCCCAGCTCTTCATGTGACAAATGTCACATCTTCTGTCCCTTCACCTTTGTGGCCCTGCACTGGACTCGCTACAGTAAGTCCATGTCTTTCTTGTACTGGGGATCTCAGACCTGGACTCAGTACTCCAGATGTTGGCCTCAGCCAGTGTGGGGCAGAAGGGAAGGGTCTTGACATGCTGGAAGGATGGGAAGGATCCTTGACATGCTGGCAGTGTGCTCCCTAACATATGCTCTGATGCCGTTGGCCTTTTTTGCTGTGAGTGTGTATTATTTGTCAAGTTAACTGAAATTTTTGCGCTGTGTTTTAATTTTTGTTTTGTATGCTGCCCAACTCAAATATGGTTTTGCAGTAGCTGCACAGAGGGACTACAGAAGTTTTCCCTTAAATCTGAACAGAAAGTTAAATAAAATTTGGGGTAAGAGCTATTCTATATTCCAAAACCAATCCGGCCAGTAAGAAAATGTAGGTATTGGAAGAAATCACATTGTCCTGAGATCAATTTCAGAAGCTTCCTCTGGAACCTTCTTTAAGACTCTTGAGCGTTATGTCACAGCCCTTATTGTTAGGTGAATACTTTAACTACTTTCTCTGTATTTGTGTTAAAGGTACAAGCTCCTTAAGGTGAAAGGTGTTTACTGCTGTGTGTATGAACAGCGCCTAGCACTGAAACATTTCTTGTTGCAAATGGCCTACAATTTTTAGAATAGGTACAAGTGTATGGCATAACTTATGATCTACTTGAGACAGTTCTACATCACTGTAATGGTTCAAAACATGCATTTTCTTTTTCATACCCGAGCAGTTGCATAAGTGTGCATATAGCTGCTACTCTGAATTTACTGTGACTTGGGATTTAGTTGTTAGAATCCGTGTTTAGATGCTCTGCGTGCTACATTCTGTAGTAACAGTTTGTGGTTCTTTGCAGGTCTTCATATTAACAAATTATTTTTTCCATTAAACTTGTAAAAATGAATAATATGTCAATATGTCAAATAATAGTTTATATAGTAATATGTGCTGTTAACTAATTTAGAAGATTTCAGTCTCTACTGTCTTTTGCACCAACCAAAAATCTTTATTGTTTTAAACAGCACGTAATTCTCCCCTACTCGAAAGACTAATGTGTGATTATAAAACAACTCTATCACGCCAGTTTTTTTGTTAGTGTCTGCTACCTTAATGGTTGCTGTAGTCAGAAAAATTATTTCATTGCTTCCCATGTATACATTCATCAGATTCTTATTTAAACAACCAACTCTGCTCTCTACTTAAGACTTCTTGCTGTCAATTGCTATAATATAACTTGGGAACATGAACTAAATATTGGTAGGACCATAGTTATCAGAGTGTTTTTAGGTGTGTTGATGATGAAATTAACATTATGACTTGAATAAATTCAGTTATGAAATAATATAATAGGTGCTGTACAGCAAGATGACAGAAATATGATATATAATGAATCCTGTTAGTCTTCCCCTGCAGTGGGTTAGTGAAACAATCTGTTATCTGTGGGCCAGTTTCTGTTATTATTCAGTACTGAAAGCTCCTCCCTAAAGTATATTCCTTATAAGCATTGATAATTTGAAATGCAATTCCTAAAGCTGATTGAGGCAACTGCTTCTCAAAATAAGATCAAATGTGTACATACTCTGTATATGAAGATAGGTAATGGATATATTTAATCTCTTAAATTAGCAGAATTGATGAACTAATCTATTCCAAGAAAGTGAGTCAGGACTCGGAAGTAAGGGATGTTTGCTAGAGGGGAAGTGAAGAGGAGGATGGGTCTAAAAGGTGAAATTTAGTAAATAAATACATCTGGGTTAGCTACTGATTTGAATGTTCGTAGTAATTTCAATTTCAAGTGTGAATAAAGCCATGAAAACGGAATCAATGCTTTGAATTTTCAACTTATTTTAGTAGAGAGTTACTAATAAGCATAAAACATGCCTAGTTCATGCACTAGTACTCAAGCTACCCAGTTCAGAGTGCTTTAGACATGTAATTTTCTTCTTTTGCTCGGCTGGATAGATATGTGTTTTCCATTTACTACATCAGGAACTCTGGCTTCTCTTACTCATTGTGATTCAAAGGATTAAAAGTCAGAGCTGCTGTTGCTTGTGTAGTTAATAGAAAGAAATGGGTGCCTCTAGTGGAGAAGAGCTAGGGGTGATATTAATGGGAAGACAGGTAGGAAAGGGATTGCAGATACCTTAGGCGTCTAAAATAAACCCTCCATATATTTCTAACATATACTATAGCTATAATGAAATTAAGTGTATTTATATGTTCTTAAATTTCTGATGCTTATTTCAATGATATAGTAGGAAGTATTTTCTGTGTGATAAATATTACTTATGGTATAATTCTTATTTTTAGAGTAAATGCAGTTTGCTTTTAGAGAAGCAAGCAGTTATTTAAAGTTTCATGTTTTCTGCAGAAAGATGATTTATGTTTTTTTTCCTCCTGTGCAGCTATCACTTTTGGAAATACTGTGATTCTGAGAGAAAGGAACAAGAAAAGTAGTGCTATTGTGTGGATGGAAGAGAAGATAAGACAAGCTGAAGAATTTTCTCTGGCAAATATGCTCTGGTGATAAAGAAGTTCTTGGAACTTGGAGTTCATTAGCTCCGTATAAACAAAACATTGTTTGCATAATCCTCTGTTTTATCTGCTGCTCTTCTTGTGTGCTGCACTAGAAAGGTAAGTGCTGCTGAAAATTGTATGACCGCTAGAGTAAAATACCTTTGGACGTTATTGCAGGCTGTAGTGGAGCTGGACCCAATTTCAGTAATCAAGATGATATTAACTATGGTGCTTCCAGGATTAGAGCTCTCAAATCTCTCAAATATCATGGGCGATATCTTTTTTCCTAAGATTTTCCACTGTCAATCTGTTAACCCAAATTTAGTCATCAAAAGAAGGATGCTGCAATATTTACATCTAAGGAATCTTTTTCTTTTATTATGATGTGAAAGAAAAAAGACAGCAACAAACAACAAACAGTAGTAGTGAAAATGTATGGCTCTCTAGAAGTACTAGTAGACATACCACTGTATTCTAAGCTGGAGACAAAAGCTGGGAAATTAGAAGTTGTGCTGGTTTTGGCTGGAATAGAGTTAATTTTCTTCACAGTAGCTGGTAAGGGACTATGTTTTGGATTTGTGATGAAAACAGTGTTGATAATACAGGAATGATTTTAGCTATTGCTCCACAGTGCCTAGCCAGTGCCAAGGCCTTTTCTTCTTCTCAACTTGCCCTTCCAGGGAGTAGGCTGGGGGTGGGCAAAAAGCTGTGAGTGGACACAACTGGGCCAGCTGACTGACCAAAAGGATATCCCAGACCGTATTGTAGTCCCGAATCTGGGTTCTTTACGCGGTGTGGAAGCCAATAACACACAGAGCAGAGGTAGTTCCAAGTTTATTCCATTAACGCGCAGAAATGGGGTGCTCTTCCCAAAACACCTTAGTTTCAAAAATCTCCACTTTTATACATTGATTATTACGTATTCAAACAATTAATACCTATTAATTGTTATTCTCTTTAATGATTGGTCAAGATTTCTTCGCTTCCTCTGTAAATTAGTGTGCAGACTCTATCTTCTTCTGTTGTTCTCTTTTGAGTAAGTGGTATAGTTTGGGTGGGTGATCAATGAGTCAGTGGTCGTGATCTCCCCCTGCCAAAATTACCTTTTACCTACTCTGATCTTGGCAGTTCCAAGTGGTTTTCTCCATTTGCTGACCAGGCCTACAGATCATCGCTCTCTTTTTACAGGAATACCCGATTTATCAAGAATGCTACATTGTCTGGTGGTTAGTTCCTTAATTGAAATGTAGATAAATCATGTCTAGTTACTATTTCTCTATTTTAATATTAGGTAAATAACTAAATAGGGTTGGGGCAGTATAGAGAACTTGAGCAGCAGCAGGTTTCCTTGGTTGCTTCAACTGCATTTTACATTTCATTTTCCTAGTTTGTGTCAGTTTTACTACAAAAATATGATGGTGTGCTCGGCAATAAAAGCTGGGATGGGGAGAAGCAGGAAAGGAGGATGTTCAGAGTTATGGCATCTGTCTTCCCAAGTCACTGTTACGTGTGATGGAGCCCTGCTTTCCTGGAGATGGTTGAACACCTGCCTGCTGATGGGAAGCAGTGAATGAATTCCTTGTTTTGCTTTGCTTGTGTGCCCAGCTTTTGTGTTACCTATTAAACTGTTTTTATCTCAAACCACAAGTTTTCTCACTTTTACTCTTCAGATTCTCTCCCCCATCCCTCTGGGGGAAGTGAGCGAGCGAGTGGCTGGATGAGGCTGAGATGCTGGCCAGGGTTAAACTATGACAGAAGTTCAGTCCTGATTCTGGAAGGGAGTAGTGAACAGTCAAATGTAGTTTTTGATGTATTTACACCAAAGGCAGTTCAGCTCAATGAGTGCAGTTCCTTGTAGGAGGGGTACAAGTCTCTTGAATATGCCTGAAAGTGTAGTGTGTAATCAGTTAACTTGTGTTGACTGCTGTGTCCAAGGTAAGAGCATAAGAACTTACTCAGAAATTTGTATGATGGACAGAGAAGTAAGAGTATCTTGAGGAAGACCAGGTTTCTCATTCCTAATTGTCCTGTTAGGTTTTTTTGGTTTGTTTCACCCCCCATCCCCTTAGGTCAAACCTGGAGTAGAAAGAGGCAGTAGCACTTGTTCCTTCCTGTTGTCCTTGCCTCTTGCAACTCCAGCTTTCAGTCTAGATGTGTAAGTAGAGACTGAGATGAGCTAGCTGAATTTCAATTTAATAGGAAGATTTGACACGTTCTTAGTTTAATTTAGTGCAATCTTCAGTTTTTAAATTTCCTTCAAAATAGAACTCAAGAAAAAGACTTGCAGAAACACTGACTCTTGATAGTCCTTACTTGATATAATGGAAAATAAAGAATATTTTAAATATTTTTGTGCAAGTAGATCTTCAAAGTGTGGTTAATAAGTTAGTGTTCTGCTGTAATACTCCCAACTCTAAAGCAGTTCAAACACTGCAAGTTGAATGTACTACTAGAGTCAGATCATAAATCCATTTTCTTCTGGTTCTTTTTTCTTTTTTTTCCACTTTATCTGTTTGTTTCATCATAACCTGTACTGAATAAACCATGCACTTCAGATGTCTTCTAGCAGCTTGCACAGGGCAGAAGATTTGCTTTTGATGACCACTTTGATTTCTTGGAGTTTTCTTTAGCTCCTTTGAAACTTTGAAGAAGGTTCAGATCTCCAGACGACCTGCAGAATGAAGGTCTCCCACATTAGTTTGTGATGTTTGATTTTTCTTCATTTGCTTTTTATTGAGTGCCTTAATATTTAAGCACACTGTGAAGTCTTTTGAGGATTATGGTGCATACAAGATGTATTTGGGTTGTTGCTGTGTGCTCAATATCTGTAAGGAGCACATCTCAGTGAGCCAGAGGGTGAGTTCTAGACCTGGATACGTTAGTAGGTTGCCAGTAAGCCTTAAGTTTATAATTTGTCAATTAAATTTTGGCATTTTTCAATAGGAAAATATGGTATATCCTGGCAATAAACTTTGTATGTGTAGACAAGTGTACAGGACAGAGATGCGAGGACAGTTTAAGCGAGATAGGACAAGAGGAAATGGCCTCAAGTTACGCCAGAATAGGTTTATATTGTACATTAGGAAAAATTTCTTCACTGAAAGGGTCATCAAGCATTGGAACATGCTGCCCAGGGAAGTGGTGGAGACGACATCCTTGGAGGTATTTATAGACAGGTAGACATGATGCTTAGGGACATGGTTTAGTGGTGGGTTTTGGCAGTGTTAGGTTGATGGTTGGACTTGATGATCTTAAAAGTCCCTTCCAACCTAGACAATTCTATCATTCTATCAATTATTTTCTTTTTCAACTGAATTTATCTCAGCCTAGTTACCTAATTTTACATATCTGACATAAACTATGTATTGAAAATCTTAACGTTCTGTGGAATTTGGTTAAGAAACTGAGTAAGAATGGTATAATCAAAAGTGGAATTTGGTCTATTTATTCACCGTCTGCTATAATGAAACTCTGTTAGTATAAACCAGTTTCATACTGTGATTGCTAAATATCCATCTTAATAGTTCTAGCAATACGACTTAAATGGCTTTGAAGGAAAGCGAATGCCTACCTAGCATAGTTACAACACTAGCTCAAGCAAGAAAAACGAACAAAAAATATGTCAAATCCCATAAATCTGCAGCTTAAAAATTATTCTTGAGTGATATTACTCCTAATAATTGGGTAAGAGATTGATAAATCAATAAATTTTATATTGTGTTTCCATTTTTTCAATACTAATAAAATGGTACAGGGAACTAGAATCACTCATGTAAGGCCGAGTATCAGATATCTGCAGACTTTCTCAAAGATTCACTCCCAGAATCTGTCCTCTGCCATTCAGTGTGTCTCTGATTTAGAAAACAAAAAAGCTGTGAAATTTATCTAAGGTTATAAAGCTATTGGGCAATGACAGTGTGGTGCAAAGTACAAGGTATGCAAGAACTTGAGCCACTTCAGGGAAACTGGGACTCTTTCATACTTATAAAGAAACACATATAGGCTCATCTGTTGACCTCTTGCTAACTCCACACTAGGTTTCGCCTGAGCAAACTTGATACATTGTCAAAGCATTCTCAGTATTTCTTGATCCATGCAGGTTTTAAAATTTTGATAGCTTGCATTTTAATTCCACTATAATGTGTAATAGTTAACGTGTGATACTGAACCTTTTTGTACATATGAATTGCATTGTATCATCTGTTTCTTTAGACATGATATGATTGAATGTTACAAGATAGGGATTGCAGCAGTCTGAGCTTCAGAAGTACTCAAATTGTAGTACACCTGTTTGACTGTGACAAAACCTATATGTGCAAAAGGGAAATTGCTTTTTCAAGATGATTGTACACTGAGTCCAAGACTTGAATTCCATATCTGATGTTAATCGGCATCTTTCTTTGCTGTAAGATGGTACATCTATTGTATGACATACATTTTAATAAATATATGTATAAATCCATTCCATTAAAGTGGTGATGGAAAATAATATTACCCTTTTAATATAAGTTGCAAATTATCTAGTGTCCAGAGATAGAAATATCTTAAGATAAATCCAACAAAAATACTTTCAGTTGTGGTCAGTCCTTTCCATTTCTGCTATTTTCATTTGTATTTATTCTTTGAAATACAGTAGTCCCCCTTCTAGACACAGCTTTAAAAGAAGGTTGACCTGAGGTTTTTAGTAAGAAACCCAGCATAATTGTTGACTACCCTGTTGTCTGCACACACTCCTGGCTGCCCTCCTGTCGAGCCTCAGGGTTGAGTTCCTTCTCTCATTTCCTGCTGTGTAGCACATTGCTCCCTCAATTGCATAATCATTTATTGTTTTTTTGATTATTTCTTTTTAATTGGAAAATGTTGAGTCAGGTTCCCCTTATTTATAACACTGCATAAAACCTTTCTATCGCGACTTGTTGAGTAGTGTATTGTGGGCCCTGATTCTCCTTTAATGTGATTAATACTGAGTTGTAAGGACAGTTTCTCTTCTCAGACAAACGAATCCAAGAAACTTGTCAACTCAGAAAAGTTGTTTGTCAGAGTTAATTTTGAAATGCAGGGCTAAGCGTCTTCAAAGCTCTTGTACTGTGATCTAAGACCTTGAAAAAGATCAGAGTACGTAAGTAATTTCTTTTTTAAAAGGTGGCAATAAAACAAGGTACCATTATTCAGAAATATATTACTTTAGAGAATATCTGAGAACACATTTTCTTGTGGAAAAGATTTTCTTTTTAAAATTCTAGTAGCTGAAACATTAAACTGACGGGAATAAATAGCTTATTTGTCTCAAGTGTCCAAATGAACTATGTAGAAAATCTATTTTGGCTAAACAAAGAGCAGATGGTAAATAATGTGATTGCATTAAAGTGACTATGATAGTAGTCACCACATAAAAATGAGCAATGTGCTGCATTTTTCTGAAGTCTTTCTGTTATAGTCTGGGGAGAAGAAAGATCACAAGACAATGAGAGTAAGTCCCTTACCACTTCTTTTATTACCTTCCCAGAAATTGGCCTTATTGTAAGCATATGTGTAAGAGAGGCTACAATAAGTCATAATGGTCCAGAATCATTTCGAGAACACATTACCATTGTAATTTCCTTTGAAATCTTTGAATGCAAATGAACACAAAGGATGCTTAATAAATATTTTAAATGAAAATGTTATTGATTTACATGAATACAAAAGGTCTATTATTCTAATACTTAATTAACTGAGGTTTTTAAAAGCAATTTTGTACATTGCTGGCAGCCCTCGGTACAGTTTTAAACTCCCTGTGATATTGTCTGCTGCTTTGGTTCTGGTTCCTCCACCATTTTGAAAGCAGGCATTCACATAAATTGTCAAAGGGGTTTGACAGAATGAAGGAAAAGAGTTTTGACATAACACAACCAGTGTTTTTCTCCAATTTCCCATTGGAAGAAGGGAAAAGGGCAACTTAAAGGAAAGCTGAGATTAATTTTCGTAGTTTTGTTACCTGTTGAGGGTTAAAAAAAAAGAGAGTAGGGTGTTCTTTGAAGCCTTTACAGGGACCTTTAACCTCAGTTGCAGGGACAAGAGAGGAAGAAAGGATGATTCTTCTGGTAACTGTGGTCCTGGTGACTTCAGGATTCAAAGGTAGGTGCTGAGCAGAACCAGATCCTAAAGACCTGAACTTTATTTCTTAGAAGCTGTTGAAGGCTTGATTGAACAAGGACAAAGTGAAACCAGAGGCTGACCTCAGGATTTCCTGATGAAGTTTTTCAGTCAGCTTGGGCTTCTCTCTGTGTGTCTAGATATAATGATCTGGAACAAAAGTGTCCTGTGGGCAATGCCTTGTTTGTTTGTCAGGAGCATGGAGGAGTCAAGTGAGTGGTTTTTGCCATTGCCTTACTTGGCACTGGTTTTTAAATGGCACTGGAGGTATATCCATGTGACACCCAACAACTGCGATTCTGAGAATATAAGAATAGGAAGACTTTTAATGTTTTTTTTTTTTTTTTGGGGTTTTTTTTTTTTTTTTTCTCTCCATTTGGCTTTATACAATTTCAAGTGTAGCCAACTCTCTTTTGGCTTATTTCTGGAGTGCTTTGTAGGAGGGAAGAGGGTGAAAGGTAATTTCATTAATCTTTGTTTTTGAAAATATTTAAATATTGCTTCTTGGAACGCAGTGTGCTGTGAAGAATTTTGCATTATGTTTTCTTCATTACGCTTTTTGTCTCCTGGTTTTCTGTGATGCGAAAGCTGCTAGAAAAATATGTTAGTAAAAATTTTAGTCACTTGATATTGGACATATATGCAAGAAAATTCACTTCTTTACAGTCAGAATCTTTTTTTAATACTTGAAGATCGCTGACATGGAACAAGAATGATATTTTTTGAGACAAAAGGTATGTCTACATCTTTTTGAGTGGAGAAATAGAGTAAGGCTTTAGAACTTCATGGCAGTCTGGTAACAAAAGGCATCTAGAAAGGGGTGTACAGGTATCTTTGACAAAAACTTGCAGCCTCAAAGTTCTCTACCATGCTAGTGTGCAGCTTCTCACCCTCCTGGATAGTCTACGATAATTGGAATCTCTTCTGACTCCTTTCAAGACCTGTGCTGAATTCTGCCCAGCACTCATCCCAGCAGTGCTTCCTGCAAAGCACGCTCTGCTTCAGATCGTCTTCATCTTTGGCATGGGAAAAATTCAGTGTTGCCTTGATAGCAGGAGGCCCTTGATGTTGATGTAGCGTAGGCTTCTTGTCCTTTTTCTGTTTGATATTTAAGCTGTGATTTTTGAAACCCTGACAGTACACTGCACATTGCTGGTGTGGACAGGTACGCAGCTGGGTGCCTCCAGCAAGCCACTGGTGCTTGCTCATCCAGGTTCTTACTCCATTTTATGTGCAGTGCACCGTATTCTGTTGAAAGCTTATGAATTTATGTCAACGCAGAAAGCTCTAAAGAAAACTTCCCCATTTATGAAGTCCAAAAAGTGAATCTAGGTGCCTTCTGCTGGAGTCTTTTCTTTAATCATGTGCACAAAATCAAAGCTGACTGAAAGAGACTGCTGAAAGGGGAAAACTGGTTATTAGGCACATTGGTCTTGGAATTGTTTTTGCCTTTTTATTAGATCAGAAATACCAGATGTAGCAGGCAATTAACTCTGTAGAGGTGCAGTGTACTTTATTACTTTGAACCAGATGAGTTTCTGCTGTGATGCAGGTCTGTATTCCATAAGCTTCATGTGAATAAGAGCTTTCAATTTAAAAATAGACTTTAGAGAAATAGCAAGGACTTGTAAGTGTAAGAATATTGTTGCATTCTGGGCCACAATGTATCCAGAGTGTCCTTTCACTCAAATGTGATTAAGTAAATTAGTTAATAACATGCTAGATTCATTCTCAGAATACTTCAGATCTGTATGCATATGTCCTTGGTCTGTTGAGTAACTTTTACGTTGTTTGACTTCTCATTGTCTTGTTTTTTGTGTCTGTCAAAATGGTAAGAATATCTTTATAGGTATTTTAAAAAATATACTGCTATCTATTCAGGAAAAGTGCCATTAGAACAGAAGTCTTCTATTTCTGTATTATTTATAATATTTCTTTCTTGTTAGGTTGACATACAAAGCCAAAGAGAATGACATACACAGTTTTTATTAATGATGGATGAAAAAGACAAATGCTGTCAGAGGTACACTTGATGCATATTGTCGTTCAGTTGAGTAGCTTCATCAGTGGTGCCAAAGGAAATAATCTTAACTCTTTAATATAGTAATGTATCGTGCCTTTCTTTTATATTTGTCTCTTTTTTCTTTTTCTGTAAAAGGAATGCATAGATATTGTAAGTGGCAATACTGTCCCTTTTCCTTCTGCTGTCACTTTAAAGATGTGAGAAACTTGCTGTTCAGTTATATGCTATTGAGAAAATCGAGGATGCTTTATGATAAATGATAATTAAGGGAACAATTGTCAGAAGACAGATCTGTGTCACTCAGTTTTGAGGTGTTTTATGGCCATGCAAATAATTGAAACTTTCAAGGCAATGCATAATAATACACTTTTAAATTACTAAATATTGTAGACTCAGATTCTTCTTTCTCATATGCCAGTGTGTTTTCGGAGCAAGTCTTTAGTAAAAAGTGAGTTTGTACAAACGCAAAACTGAGGTAAGTAAAATGATTAATTTTCACTCCTTGTGTTGGTAGCACGTGCAGCGCCATTAAAATATGACATTTGGTTCTTTACATCTGTTTGGTTAAGAAAGTTAAGAAAATAGGCTCCATTGAGAAAATTACATGCTATATAGCTGTTTATTGGAAGATCTTTGCTGCACTTTTTTCTTCTCGCAGCTCATAATCATAATACTGTTTAATTTCCATAAAGTTGTTCAGGGCAAGTACTTTCCTTAGAGGTAATTTTTGTAACTTTGAGATACCCATAATTTTAAATCCACAGTGCTCTTTGAGTAGACATCTGCGAGAAAATACTGTAAAATCTTCTTTTTAGCAAGATCACAGAACAATGTACAAAGTGGCTGCCTAAAAATAGCCTGATTTTTTCTTCGTCTTTCTTTGCCTTTTGTTTGCCTTTTCATTAAAAAAATCAGTACTGCTTAGTTTCAAGTAAGGCCTTCAATTAGTATTTAACTGACTATAAGTATCTAATTATATTGCAATTAATTTCTTTTCTGAATCACTTAATTTAAAGTGTAATTGAGAAATCTTGGGTTCGGGTAAGTTTGGGATAAGTAATAAAATTCTGATAGCAATTACAATCAAGATAGTTAGATATACCACCCTGTAGGTATTGACTTTTAAGGCTGCGTAGCATCACACACTTTTAACATGGACATTGGCGCTGGTAAATAAGCCAGAGTTAATTTCTGAGGTAAACCCAATATTTAAGTGCTCTCAGTCATGCTTAGACTCTGTTATGAAATACCTATTACCACAGAAAACCATATTAAAACCCTTTAAGTACTCACCAGATTGGATATGAAAGAAAATGAGATCATATGATGTTTTCTTTTTGAGTCTGTTAGCTTGGTAGAGTTTAATTTGCTTTGCCTTTTCCTCCACGCTCCAACTGAAGCAGAAGCCTCCTCGAGTTGAAGTGAATGCAGAACAAAGTCCATGGGGCTCCAGATACAGGTCCTAAGCAGAGAACCCATTCGGAAATGTCTTGTTGTGAGATATTCTGCTTGTGCCTGTAGGTTTTGGATGAGCTGCCTTTGGCACCTTCCTTCTGGAAGGAGTGTTTTTCTAATGTGCTTGCTGCTGTTCTGGGAGGCGTGTGGTTACAGCCCAGTTGCAGGCACCATTCACAGAGTACACTAGTGGTTGCAACTTGAATCATTACTGTTGGATTTTGGATATCTTTCCCTCTTTTGCCCATATGGGGGAGGGGGGAAAAGTTTGTATGATTTTGCATGATTTTAGTGCACTGATGTTCTGTGAGAGTAGAGGTAAGATGAAGGCGAGTTGTGCTATAGGAAAGAAAATACTGGTGCTTTCAGTGAAGTTGAGGTCTTACTGGGTTTTGTTGCAGTCAAGAGCTTACCTCGAAAGGAGAAAATCTGTCTTCACAAAGCAGCTTTCTCTTTAATATGGAAAGTTTTCTTGTGACTGTGGGATAAAGGTTAGACCAAGTTCTGATTCCAGCTTTTTAGCAGGTTCAGGGTGCAGCCTGTCATCTGTCTTTATGAGAAAGACTGAATTTTATTTATCATTATGAGAAAGACAGACACTCGGAATTTATTTTGCTATTTTAAGTGCAGTTATTGTGAAGAACAAGAAAATCACAACATCAACTATTTGTTGAATAGTTGAACTGTTGAAACAGTGCTAACAGTTACACAAATGTACAATTCATTTTTCACTTCCATAGCTGAAGACAGCATTTAAACAGTACTATATACTGCTTTGTCAGATACTTCAGGAGTAGTAGTCTACACCACTGCAGACACTGCTTTTAAACACCATTGATATTAGGAATTTTTTTTTCACTGAAAGGGTTATCAAAAATTGGAGTAGGCTTCCCAGGGAGATGGTGGATTCGCCATCCCTGGAGGTGTTTAAGAAAAGGGTAGACGTGGTACTAGGGGACATGGTTTAGAAGTGATTTTTGTCAGGTTAGGTTAATGGTTGGACTTGATGATCTTAAAGGTCCCTTCCAACCTCAACAATTCTATGATTCTATAATATTTACCGTATCGTTGAGTATCATTTAACATTTTAGTTTGAGGCTGTGGTATAGACTAGGTAATTTTACAGCTCTTTGAAAATTGTTATAAACTACTTTAATATTTTTAAATTAATTTTAACTGAATGATTTAATCAGTGGTGGGGCCAGCTAACAGTTGCACTGAATCATGTTATACTAGAAGATTAATCATGAAGAAGAAAAATGATCCTAAGCTCAAATCAGTTTTTTGGTATTGAAGTATTTGCAGCGGGGAGATGGCTTGAATGGCTACCTGCAGCAGGACAGCTGAGAGCTGATGATGGTAATGTACATCTCTCTGTGCTCCCCTTTCCCAGCCTGGATGTGAGCTGACCAAGGTAAGAGCTAGCTGCCTTGTCAACTTCAAATTCTGGTTTTTGGTACAGAGCTGCCCATATAAGCTGATGTGCAGATGGTCTGTCATTGCTGTGTGGATGGAAGAGTGTCTGAACCTCTGCCCTGAGCCCTGCAGCAAGCACTGCACTTTCCCCTGGCACTGCAGTCATGAGATCAGCCTGCCGAGGGTCCAGAAAGGAAAAGAGATAATTTACTTAGCAAACAAAGGTCAAGAATGATGCTTTTTGTTTTTCCAAGGACAGAGTAATTTAGTATCTACAGACATATTTGAAAGGCTTTGCAACCTCTTGTCAGTGAATTGTTTTGAATTAAAAGAATAATGTTACATTTAGAACAGTTTTCAGAAATGTATCTTCAAGATGCTCTTTCATACTTCTAGCTGTAATCAGGCAAAGCCTAACAGTTTTTGAACACTACAATTCAAAACTTTTATCCACTTACTCCAGTTATTTGATGAATAAAATAGAGGTCAGTTTGTTTAATTTCTTTTAATGACTAGATTTATTTTTCCCCTTTTACACATTTTTTTTTATTTCCCATATTGAATTTTACTTTTCATTATTAAAATCATAAAGCAGTTCTGTAATTAAGAAGTTGATCAACACGTCTAAAAGTTCTCATTTACATTCTGCAGATTACGCTGATGCTAACCGAATATGAAAATGATAGTGAAATCCTCAAGAAACAGAGCTGTTTTAATTGGGTACAAAGAGAAAGCAAATATCTAATAAAAGTTTCTGTCGTCAGTTTTGGTGGGAAAGGTGTGTGCAATGTTAACTTGAAATGAATTTCAAGCAAATCATATAAATTTGACACTTGCAAATATGTCTTTACACAGCACACAACCTGTGGAATTCATTGCAATAAGGTATCATGCAGGCCAAATGCTTAGGAAAATTAAAAAGGGATTCAATATTTATATTGGCAATTAAAATATCCACTGTAATGTTTGCTGGAATATAGATATAAATTTATAAATAAATATATAATAATATAAAGCATACAGTGTTATAAGCCAAATTTTATGCATATTATAATATCAATAGCCATAAGGTATTTTAACCTGTCTCAGGTGAAAAAAAAAGTTACTTCTGTGAAAGTCAAGATGAAGAATTAGATGTATAGTCCATTATTGAATTTTTTTTTCTATATTGTGGAACTTTTTTCTAAGCAAAATTAAGCTGTGTGCACAAATGCCCATAGTTGTCTGCAGTTCAGTGGATCGTGAAAAGTATAGACTCAGATGCCCATATCCTTGTATATCTGGCCCAAAAAGCTAATTCACACCACTGTTGTGAATGGTTTGGTGACTGTTATTTTCTTATTGAAAATAACACCCCTGAGTTTGTCTCCGTTTTTTGGCATTGTGCCTTTTGTCAGAAAAAGAATGTTTAGAATTTGTACACCAAGAGGGATACTTAGTATGCCACTTCTACCTTATTTGTGGAAAATATACGGCAGAGGTTTGGTTTCTATGCGTTTGGTGGGGGTTTTGTTTGTCTTGTATATAGTTTTGGAATATGTTGTTGTGTAATTAGTAATAATCACATAAACTTCCTTTCATATTAATAAAGCTAGTACAGAACAGAAAAGAGGTTTCCTAAGATAAGCACACTCTTCCTTGTGATTATGTATTACAGCCGTAATTAGTGTGACGCTGTGTGTTGTTGCCAGTGTGTTCAAACTGTGCTGCTAGCATGAGTCCAATCCCAAAGACACTGATCGAATCAGTCCTCTTGAAGAAGCCTTCCCCTGCAGGGTGATCATCACTGGCTTACAGCTGGTAGTGGAATTTTATGCCCGTGCAAATGAGAACTGGACCTGCCCTTAGAGGGATGTGCTGTGAAATAGTTTCTCAAGAGGAGGACGCCTGCTTGCCTGGTAGTTGAGAAATAAACTAGTCAAAGAAAAGTAGAGTTGTCTGTTGCTCAGAGGGATGAAGTTTTTTCTGATTATCTTCATGATTTTAGGGAGATAAAAGTGCTAAATATGCATGTCCGTCTTCATACTACTTCTTTGAAAGCATGTTTAATCCAGTTTTATGAATTAATATTTTCTGACTGTGGAACATGTTCATATATGCTAGATAAAGTGTCAATACTCTAGGGCTGGCATCAGTCGAAATAATGAATCTGTCAAACCAGGCTAATGTGTAGTTTAATTTCATAATGAAAAGCTGTTTAGGGGCCAGCAGAACGCACTAATGTATTTTTCCATCCCCACGCAAGAAATGATCAGGTTAATATAATGAATTGCTTTGAATTTAGGGTTGTTTTTGTCCTATTGTAACTTGATGGGAGAGTGTTTGGTTATTGAAGTATTCATTTGACTTAGTTTAATTTGGACTGAAGACTTTTTATTAGTTATTGTTCCCATTGTAAATCATCTATGTGATAATTCTGTACATCATGGAAAATGAGCACAAGTTGCTCATTTTGTTTGGATGGCTACATTTATGGGTCTTTTCGGAAAAGTAAAATGGTAGCTATACCAAAATAAAGTAAAATCAGGAGTAGTAGTTGTTACAGATTACTTATTTTGACTTTGGAGAAGTACATGGAACAGCTATTGGTAGACTATAAAAGTTAAGTCAGGAGAAAAAATCCCTACATACCCTTTTGCTTCAGGCTTGTTTCTCCACTCTGGGGCTTGAGCAAAATTATTGGAAGAAGTGAATAGAATTCCTATCAGTGTACAGGATCCCAAAGAGAATTCAGAGCACTGTTATCTGATAGTGCTTTGCTCTAATACGGGTGGATCCATTCTCTGAACTGATCTCTCAAGTACATTTTGTTGCATTATCAGGAATTTAGTTTAGAGCAGTATTTTTGTTACATAAATGAAATCGGGATAAAGACAAATCACCTGAAGGTTTCTGCAGGGAGATGCCTTAGTTTTGGCTGAAATTAGGTACCATGTTAAAAATGTGGACTTAGTCCAAAAGGATGCCTGTATAACAGAAAGTCCCTTTGAGCCCTTACTGGGCACAACAGACCATGGGTAGTGAATGAAATAGGAGTCTGGAAGAGATTGGCAGGAATACTTTGATTAACTAAAAGGTAATCACTTGAAGAGTCGTGATTAAAATGATAATTACTTGTATTTTTTTCTACTACCTGACATTCAAGTGGAAAACAATGCATTCTTCAAGAATAAAGTATGTAACCATATAATTAAAAAAGCATGCCTGAAGGAATAAAATGGGTAACCTTACATTTGTTCCAGTACACGCTTGTAAATTTGTCACTTTGTCTTTCACTGCTGTCACTAATCTGATGGCTTTATAACCACCAGGCCTGTATGATCTTGTAGGACTGAATGTTTGAAGTGCATTTAGATATGTATTATAGCATATATAGCACATATGATACATGACATATATGAAGAATAAAACGTGTTACATTTCATACCTTCAAGGTTTTTTTTTTAATACTTACCTTTGTAATAATTCTGTTTTCAATTGCTTATAATATCAGACATTTTTTCTTCTTCTTTTATTCTTTGTGGAACGAAGGGAGAGAATGTAAAACGAGGTTTTGCCCTGCTGTGTGCTTCTGAAACTGTTGATCTCGGCGTTCATAGTCTGGTTAAGCTGTGATGACCAAGTAAGATTGTGACTGAAGTGAACATGCTGTTTGCCCTCAGCTGTGTAAAGATGAGGGACTGATTGAAGATTGAGTGGGTTAAAGACAGAGGGAAAGGAATGTGACAGAAGCATTGAACTTGCTTTCCTGTTTAACTGAGAATTAAACCTCAGCATTCACATTTTTCACACTGTACAATAGTGCTGCACAATAACCATTTCATAATAGTTACTCCGTTAGTTGAAATGGCACACCTGAATATTTGAAACCCACAGACTGGCTGAAGCTGGGGTAAGCTTGGCTCTGTATGCAGACAGCTTTTTACATGTTAGAGGGCATTATAAAAAGGAGTAGTACTGATGTTACAGGTTTCAAGTTAGGAAATTCCGGAAGGAATTAGGGGGACGTTTTTCCTCATGATGAAATTATGACATCCTTATCTGTGAATGCCTTCTCTCAGGCTGGAGCAGAGCTCTGTCTTAAGAAAGCGAACACTTACGTCATTTCTGTATAGTGTGTCAAAATGCAGATTTGAATTATAAAATGAGATTATTTCTGGCATTAAAAAAAATGAATGTAATTTTAAAGCATCGAGTTCCATATTGCTTTTGCCACAAAGTTATATATTAAAGTAAGATATTTCGATGTGGTCACAGAATGTGCTGTACAGTGTTAGACACTTGTGGCTAGATTTGCATAAAGGTGCTGATGGAAATCATCTTTGGTAGCTGAGCTTTAGCATGCGGAGTGCTAAATTCTTGTGGCTTGAGTTTGTTTTACACTTACTGTTTATGTCTAATTAGTTTTATTCTTCATGTCTCTCCACTTCTGTGCATGAAAAGTAAAAAGGGATAATACTCAAACTACAGTGCCTTTGTAAAGATGAGCTAGTATCTAAATGCACTATGACTGGAATAGTACAGAACTCTCTGAAGGAACAATTTTGCATGACTGTCCCATTTCACAGGAAATGTGAAAAGAAAACTAATGTATAAACGTTTATCAAGTAAAGTTGTGCATGAATGTATCACTATATATATGGGTGAGTTTGTGTGAGCGCATGTGAAAGATGTAGATTTAAAACACAAATAAATTCAGTTTTAGCACTCCCTCTTACAGGGATTTCTAATATGACTAATATGAAATCACTTTTATGGAAATTAAACATAATAATGTCAAACTCCATAGCACAGAGTTCTTGTTACAAATATTTCTCTTTGAAATTGTTGAAGCATCACAAACTACGTGACTACTTCTACTGTAGCCATGTAGTCATGTGTTTTGTAGGAAATTTTTCCTTCATGTCATGGTTTTTAGAAATATGACTATTAAATTAAGCATTAAAAAACCTGCTGTCCTTATAGCGTAGACATTTATCAAATTGTTCAGTGCCATCCTTTTCTTTTCCACCAGATGTGCCTTCAAATCTTCCAGAAGCAAAAGGAATTTTTTTAAAAGTTACTTTTTTTTTTTAAATATAGCAGCTATATACAGCTGTCTAACAGGGTATACTGTGTAAGTAAAGCTTTTTCATGGTCAGTTGACAGTAAGAAGCTGACCTACTAAAGCCTAGTTTCCGTGAAGTTGTCTGTACTTGCCCCCATTGCAGCAGCCCTGTCACTTTCCTCCCTCTCCCGAATTTCTTGCTTCCTTTTTTGTATCATCTACTCCTTCCCCTAACTGGTGGCGGGGCAGGAGTGAATAAGTGCATCGCAAGAGCCACAGCCCATTGCATGCAGAGGGCGAGCAGCTCGGCTGGTCAGTGCGTGTGCGGGTTGGCCAGCTGCCTGGATGGACAGAGCACGAGCTGGTGGTTGACACCTAACTCGTGTTTAGGGCAGGTAATTTTTTTTGGGGGAGGGAGCTCACTCTTTCCTATCCAATTTGCATTAAATTCATAGAACTTGAATATCTTTGAGATTTACTTAACCTTCAGGTTAAAGGCCTTGGGACAATATATAGCTGAATTCCTTGTGATTCTTTTCCTTAGAGTGAAAAATAGGTATACACACATATATGTGAAGCTATGTTTCCTTTGAGAAATTTTTGAACTTGAAAATGAAAGATTTTGGAACTCATCATTTCAGGTATTTTGGAAATACCCCGCCCCCCCCCGCCCTTCCCCTGCATGTACCGATTTTGATTAAAGCTAATGTAAAGCAAGTGTTAGAAACCACATTTATGTGCTAAGGAATATAGAATTTGCGGTGGAGGGTAGTTAGAGGATTAACTATGAGAAATCTTTCATGATTTCAGGAAGCTTCTCAATAGAGAAGTTGCTTTTAATTGTAATGAATTATTCTGTGGTTGTATATTAAAATATATCACTTTGGTTCTCCGTTGGTGAATGTACTGTGAATTCAAAACGTGTCTTTTCTGAGATCTCAGAATGAAGGCTTCTTCAGAAGCAAAGCTCTCTGAAGACCGAGGATTCTTCTTGACTGCTGGACATTTACTGTCTGTGGCAACTAAGCATGCACAGGGAACAAAATGCAGTTAGGGAAACAGAAGAATATCATAGCCTTAAATGCTGCATCAGTTATGTTGAATTGTTTGGGTAATTGGATCCTATGACAATACAGTTCCTCCCTCGCCTTAAACACTCTGTTTCTGCCAGAACAGCTCTGCAAATGAATGAGGCACGATAGATTGTCAGTAGAAATTGTCACCATGAAAAGTATTAATTGAAGACGCGCTAGTTATTTTCTAACTGTGCTTCAGAAGCACTATCCTGTTGATGCTCTCTTTTTAGTCTTGTCAGAATACGTACAGGCTGATGTTCCAACTGATCAGTGACTCAGACCAAACCAAGCAGCAGGAAAATTATGGAAGAACAGACCAACTGCTGCAGTATTTGTGAGGGAGAGAATTGGTCTAGCTGCCTTTAATAATTTTCATTTTTGGGTCACTGGTGAGCTTATTGTAAAACATAACTATTAAGTTTGTCTAGAAGATGGAAGTGGACTCTATGATGCATCCCTTGAGCAAGATTAGATCTCTAAGAATGGTTAGATGAAATAATGCATGAGTAATTGGTGCCAATTCTGGAAACCTAGTGTCCCCCACAACTTCTGAATAGTATTATTTGCTCATAGGAAATACAGATTCTAGTGACCCTGTCTATGATAGAGAAACTACATTTCCAAGTAAGCCTGATAATTTTGGGAACGCTTTCACCAAGGGCTTACAGTGTAAGTTATTGATTTAAAGAGCGGTAGAGCTGAGACTGATGGGCATTTCTAGAAAACTTGCCCCTCTGACCTGGAAGTAAATTCCTCCATTCACTGCTGGATTGAAAGATGATGATTAGTTATATGCAGTGTCCCAGCTGATCTTAAATGACCAACTGTCTGACGGTGTTTCCTGGTCTTCCTCTCAGAAAAGAAGGGCATATTACTCTATATTTTTGGTAAATGGATGTGTGACAGATTTGGACATTCTCAGCTTCCTCACCACTAAACACATTTGAGTTTGGCTACAGTAAGAAGTCCTTGCCTTGTTGTTGGTGGGCTTAGCTTCTTAATTGGCAAGTTCCCAGAGAAGCTAAGGACTCTCATTTATTTGGGAATGGTTCTTGTCACTGAATTTCAAGAGCTCTGCTTTGGTGTGTGTACAGTGTGCTGAGTGCTTTAAATATTTGGCCAGTTGTTTCAGAGTCAAAATAGGAGCTGAACACTTGAAAGTTTTGGCTTGTTTCATCCAGTTACAGTAAAAGGCATCCACAAAGCAATACATTTCACTGAACTTTATGATGAGTTCCTTTACATAGTAAATAAAATATTGTAGACAAATTGTATTATGCAATGATAGTAGTGTTTTCTTCAACTCTGTTTTTTGTGAGAGGACAGCAGGCGGAGAATGGTTTGAGTTCTCAGATGGGTGGCTGGTTTTTATTTTATTTTTGTTTTTGTATCTAGAGCATAAGCTTTTTAAGTCATCTGTGTAAGTAAGATAGGCAACCCAGGATTGATTTATATGCAATAGTGTGTTCTTTTTCTGCAAAGCAAACATAAACAAAATATTCTAATGAAAATTTTATGTCAAAAGCAGTCTTAAAAGATAACCAAAACATTTTACAATATAGATAATTGCAGAGCAGTTTTTTAACACACTACTCATCCGCCTGCCACACTTTTCCAACCCATTGTTTGTCTTGACAAAATGGAGCTGACAATGGCAAAATATTTGAGTTAACTGCTCATTTCTTTCATCATACTAAAGTTTTTCAGCTGTGGTGGTGAGTTCCTCTGAATGGTGCAGAATATAGATGATAATGCTCAAGTCCTTCCATGCAGGGTTCCCGATGAAAAACTGCTGTTCAAATGTTGTAAAGAAATTGCTGCCATATGTTTTGGATATCAAATATCTTTGCCAGCTGTAAATTCATGAACATCCCATATTCTGTTACATTAATTGCAGATATTTCTTCTTAAGGATAGCATTTGTTAATATATTTATAGTCCATTTGTTTTAATAAATACTAATTTTACTTCAGTTTTTGTCTGAACAGCCAGACTTGAATGGGTTATAAATCTGCTGTGTTCTTCCCTTCTAAATTGAGCATTGTAACTGTCAAACTTGTGTTAGCATTGTTTAGAAAAATAAGAAGTGGTTGTCCTTTTGTGTTTTTTTTCCTACTCTAAAAATTCTGATGTATTTCTTTAAGCTAAGATCATTTGAGCTTTTTTTTATGTGGGATGGACGTATGTAAATATATAGTTATTTATTTTTAATGCTGAGTAGGGAATGTTTGCACTAATTAATTTTATTCCACCTCCACTAAGCAATACTGTCTGCCCTCCTCCAATGTATTCTAATAGAATCTTTTAGGAACCCATAAATCTGTGAGAAATAATTTACTGCCTGGATTTGCTGTATGTCCTGTTATCACTGCTGTGGCTGCTGCATGATGATGTTTCCCTTTCATTCAATAGCAAACAACAGTTTTATTGTTGTTGCTATTGTTTCATCATAAACGTTACTCTCTCAAAATCTCTTATGGTCTGTCCTGTGTGAATATTTAGCCTCCTTTCTGGTTTCACTTGCCCATTTTCTAGTACTTTTTTTTTTTTTTTTTCCCCTCCCCTGAAGTAAAATGCTATTCTTGCATTTGTAAATGTTAAATTAAACAAATTGACATCAGGAGCCAGTCACTGTAACTGTGGGATGAAAGTTACCTCTCCAGAGAAGGCAAGAGATTAATATCTCTCTGGATATTGCTGCTCATAGCACAGTACTGTCTTTCTCAAATTGGAAAAATTACCACCATGTGTAAGATGTTTACAGAGTTCCTGCTTGGATACAGAGTTATGGTGCTGACTTCAAGCAACCAGGCTTAATGAGCTTTACCACCGAAAATTAGGCTGATCATTATGAACCGTAGGTCAGAACCTGGTTACTGGAGTTAGCTCTTGAAAACTAAAACTGATGTAGGTAGCTGATAACCAGATTTTGTTATAGCTTGGTGGAAGCCTCTGGTAAATAAGGATTTTAAGAAATGAACCCTCTCTTAACCAGTATAGGACAGACTACTCATTCTTGGAGCCCACCCCAGCAGTTTATAAATGTCCCCTCTGTTTATAGAAGTTGAAGTTGTAAATTCTTAATGATGTATTTCTCTCCTTAAATGTCTGTCTCATATCTTTAAGGGCTCTCTTAGCCTTCATATGCAGGCTCCCTCTCAGGCTCTGCGTTTATTCTGGCTCTGTTCACTTTACCTGTAGACTCTGGCATATAAGCGTAGCTGCCTACCTGAGCTAGTTACAGGCCTCATATTTCTGCACTTCTAGAGATTTCCATGAATTACCTCTAAGAGAAATGAATGCTGTTTTGCAGAGTTTTCCATGGAATGTCTTTCTTTATGGTAGAAGACCTCAGGCAGATGTGGTCATGTGCTTATAAGGAGACTTTGTCATTCATTTTTTTCCATTGTTTTAAAAACTGTTTGAATGTTGTACATATACCCAGAGATATGGTAAATATTTTGCATACCTTCCCTAAATATTAGTAGACTGTTTTTGCTTTTCATTTGAAATTAAGCATAGAAGGAGAGCCTGATCTAGCTCTTTTGGATAGCTGGATTACTAGGAGATGCTGTAAAAGATCTTTAAAAGTAATGTTGCAGCTTCCTTGGTTATATTTTTAGGCTTGAAAATACATAATTTGTTGGAGAACAAAATATGAGTTTCAAAACTTTTTTTCTCAAGATTGTTTTTTGGGGGAGTGGAGTATGGAGAAGGTGATATGATTTAATGAGGGTTATGACTTGTAATACAATTATGACATCAGGAGGGGGAATGGACATTTGGCAGATCTTTGATGTCTGAGCCAGTAGGATTTGTCTGTTAACCTACATTGGTCTCCCCCCAAAACTGCAAAGTTGCAGCACGGTATCATGAAAGCTTTTTGTCTTGTATTCAGTGGTAGGAAAACAGCAGATGAATACACAAATGTATATATGTGAATACATTATCATATCTTCTTCACGTGCACACATCCAGATGACTAATTCTTTGTCTCATCTTACCATTCTTATTTTCTACAACAGAGAGAAAGGGAGAATCTGATGTCATATTTTAATATGGAAAATAAATTTAAATTTAATTTAATTTAAAAGGAAACTCTAAAGAGTTTACTAGTTCTGAAATAAATCTGCTCTGATATTTTACAGTAGAATACCAAAGTATTAAGAGAAATGCCAGTGTATCTTCATGGAGATATGAACAGTTTTTTCTGTAAGGTTTAAAGAAGGAAAAAGATTCCATGCTGCTTTTGATACCATGAAAAATTGTATAATATGGGGAAGATCTGTGCAAATAGATGTTACTTTGCTTCTTGATATTTTTAGAAAGTCTCCTGCTCAAATATAACTAAGCACCCATTATTTCACATTAGGTTAATAAGTAATTGTAATGGAAGATAAGGAGGCTGGGAGGTAATGATTAAAATGTGGTCGGTGCTGCCTCCATCACGTAGATGAACAGAAATAAATTTGAGGTTTAAAACCTCAAATTCCTGGTAGAGAGGATGACTTTTTTTTTTTTCCAGTGTCATATTTTCTTGGGTCACTTCATTATTAGTCTCAGACTTCTTACTAATTTGAATTCATGTGTCTAAGAACAAGGAGCTCAATAAAAGGAAAACAGTTATTTCCATATGAAAATTCCTCCTAGGCAGATGAGGAGGTTTCCCTGACAGCAGAAATTGTTTTTCCAGTTAACGATGTCAAAAGCATCAGGCCTAGACAGTAGGATCTCTTATATGTGCCAATTAATAGCAGTTTTCCATGAAAAGCAAGCGATAATGGAAAAATATGCTTTTAAGATGAGGTAGGGATGGCATTTGTAGGAGTAGCTCTGTAAAGGAAATGGCTTCTGCCACTTAGAATGATAGAATTGTTTAGGCTGGAAAAAACCTTTAAGATCATCAAGTCCAACTGTTAACCTAGCACTGCCAAATCCACCACTAAACCCTGTCCCTAAGCACCATGTCTACCCATCTCTTAAATACCTCCAGGGATGGCGATTTCGCCACTTCCCTGGGCAGCCTGTTCCAATTTTTGATAACCCTTCCTATGAAGAACATTTTCCTAATATCCAATCTAAACCTACCCTGGCGTAACTTGAGGCCATTTCTTCTCACCCTATTGCTTGTTACTTGGGAGAAGAGACCGACCCCCGCCCAGCTACAACCTCCTTTCCGTAGTTGTAGAGAGTGATAAGGTCTCCCCTCAGCCTCCTTTTTTCCAGGCTTTTCTCTTTTCTCTTCTTTGTTGGAAGACAACTGCCGACCTTTGAGCTGGTATTACTGGATTGAAACACTGCCTCTGTTGCACGTTGATGCATAGAAGTAAATGCATAGAAGTCATTTGGGATTTAGTTTTTTGCTGAAATGTCACTGAACTAAATATGCATTGTTTTCATTTGAATGAATCTGCATTGTCTGATAAAGGAGAAGTGGGACTATTTAAATATGAAAGTTCTAGTATGAGTATTGACACTGTATGTGTGTATACAAAACCGAAGACTTTTATGTCACAGATGGTTTGGAGATATTTTTTGTCCCTTAAAGGGCCTGAGCATGTATCAGTTGTCTTGCGCTGTGTGCCCTTGCTGTTTCCACGCTGTCATGGTGAATGCAGTAATCCATCGAAATTACTTAGATCAAACAATGGTTATTCTAACAGTTTTGTAACCATCCTTTATATTGTTATAACCAAGGCCATTTTGTCATTAGCTTTTCAATTCCAGAGCCAGTGCCCACCATTTATCTGCATAACTAAAACCAATGGTAAGCACATTTCTGCCAGACCGAAACTGATAATGGTTTCTGTTAAAGTCTTTTTAATGATTCAATTTGACTCAGTCATATCCAGAGGAAAGAAATTACATTTGTTAGGGGTCTTTTACTTTAGTTTCTTTTATGATAAACGTACCAGAGAATAAAAATTAATTTCTGCTTTTTTAATTTCTCAGACTTACAAAATAACTGCATATAGAATAGAATGTGTGATTATTCCCCACTTTCAAAAAGAAAATATTTGTTTATGGAATAAAAAGATGTAACTGCAGATATTATGGCCTCTTTTCTGTTCTAAGAAAATACTGGGTCTCCAGATACTGTGTAAATTAACTGACATTCCTTACATGGTTTTAATCATGTTTGCTGTTCCACTTTAGCTCAAATTGGAGAAACAGTGCCTTAAATGACTGCTTATATGTAAAGCTTTACCACCCTACTATGACAGTACAGGAATAAGCTCGAGCATGGGAATAAGCATCATGAATTTGTGTCTGAAGCATTTACTGTTCATTTGAGTTCATACAGGTGGCAAATGATTTTCCTATGCTAGCAATCCACCTCTGCAGTTCCCCTTTTATCTTCATACTAATTTGTTGGCAAGTTTTCCTGATACTAATTTTCAGTTCTGTACAAGTATATAAAGTGTTTTAAAAAAGGAAAAAAAGAATCAGAAATGGTAATGAGGAGCTTATCTTCATGTGATGAGAAACATTATTTACAAACCATGTAGTTTGCTGTATTTCAAGAAACAGAGTACAGGCAGTTGCCCAAACTTACCTGTAAACAGTGCATGATTGGAGATAGTTGGGCAACAGTAAACTTAAGTCCCAGGTGTTTTTTTAAATCCATTGCTGTGGTCAAATGTGGAGCACCGAGATTCTCATCTTGAATGCTCACCTTGATTTAGAGGACACATGGTCAGCCAGTGGAGTCAAGATTTAAGTAATTCAGGTGGGGTTTTGTATATGTGTACTCTAGCCAACTTGAAGTGATGCATTTCATAAAATGGGCAATGCCCATATGATAGTTCCATATATTTGAAAATTTAATGATTCTGATAGAGTTTTGCACTGAGTATCTTACCGGGGCAGACCATCTCATTAAACACTTTAAAAACCTGGACAAAGTTGCACAGTGTTCAGTTCCAGAAACTGCAACAGCCTTTGTTTTTCAGCAGTTGAAAGCCAATGGCAGGGTCTAGGGGATTAGTGAGGAGACCGCACTGCCCCGTCCCCCAGGGCCAGCACTGGGCTTTCTGTGGTGGCAGAGACCACCCTGAAGCCTTACAGTGTGTGAAGGGAACTTCCGATCAGCATGTCTAATTCCTATGTTTAAAAACACTGTGGTGGTTTAAAGACCTTCAGCTTTTTTGTGGAGACCCAGTCTTCTTAGTGATTTGAGGCAAGTAATTTAATCTTGATTTTAGATCGCGTATACAAGACAGAGCAAAGTCTTCCCCTTCCTAGAGGGCTGGACTCTTAATAGCTAGCTGTATGCAGGTTGCTGTGCTTTGAGGTGACTGACAGCGATCTGTCTTTAGATGTATCATGGTGTGTCTTCTCAAATCTACTTTAATATTTGCAGGTATCTCCCAGGTAAAACTAAGAGGTTCATTGCTTTTCGTTTGTGACGGTCATAATTATTTGTAAAATGGTGTGTGAAAAACTTACTGGATTTTTTAAGACACATTACTCAGCAGACTGAGTAATGTAATCCTTGAGGTCCCTTTTAGTCTGAAATGCTAGAGCTCGCTCTCAGCTGATCACCAGTGAAGTTAAAATCATCTCTCTTTTCAGCAGCCACAGTTTGCCTTGCCCTTTAAGATGCAAAGCCTTTTAGGTCAGGGACTCAGCTGACCACACAGTTGAGACTGTCACCGATTCTCATGACTGGTCGCTACTGGAATACAAATCTGTTGATTCTAGAGCTGCTTGAAAGTGGGAGAAAGGAACGTGGTTGTGATGCAGTACTTCTTACCTGATTTCCTGCATCTATGAGGAAACAGGCTGCGATCTTTTGGCCTGGCTATTTTTCATGACATTTTTGTATTTTTCTCATCCACAGAAAATTCTTAAAAATATTTCAAGTCTTGATTTCTCTTTTTAAAGAATCCCTAGGATGATTCCTAAGCTGATTACCATTCAGTACTTTGTGAGGTGTAATGTGACTTTACTAGCAAATAACCTTGTTTATATTTGAGTATTAACTTTTTGTTTTTCTATTGTCAAAATGTGGACTAAGCGAATGTCAGCAGAAAATGGAGAAGGAAGTTCTTTATGTCCCACCTTGTGTGAGTGAGAGTTGTGCCATTGGGAAAAATTAAAGTCAAGCAAAAAAGTACCAAAGGAGAGCAAACTTTTTCTTCATTGTCCCACTTCTTGCATTTTGTGACTTAAAATTTATAAATTATTTATCTCCCTGCATTGCTTTAAACGTTATGTGAAGGTAAGTTTTATGTGGAAACTTGCCAAATCTGCATGTCATGAATGTTTAAAAAATGAACAAAGACACAGTGTTCTGCAGCCCCTCATCCCCTAGCATTTTGTTCCAGGTTCCAACCCACAAATTGCTGCACTTCCTTTTTCCCTGTTGAACAAGTGCTTCTCAGACTGCTCATTGTGTCTTCTCACACCTGCCTTCAAGGGTTGCACGCATCTCCCACGTAAAACCAATAGGTTCATTGTTTTTCATTTGTGACAATGCAACAGCGTATTCTCACCTCTGATTGCGTCTTGTTCTACACTCTGGATATTTCTTGTTGGTGCTCTGTTGCACTCAGCTTTCCCCTGGCCATAGCAACATTTTGCAGTTAATTTCCTTTGGGTTTTGTGGTTCTTAATTTGGTAGCTACTCCCTGAACCCTGACCTCTTTTTTTTTTTCTTGCTGAATTTGGCACTGTTAGGATTCTCTGTGCTTCCCCATGCCTCATCAGTGCCTGTTCACAGCCAGTTAGACTACGTGATGGAGCACTACCTCTTTTCTACTTGTTTGTGCATCCTGTGACATTACCTTTCAGATAGTAGGCTATTTTATAGCAGAACCATTGGGCAATGCAGATGAACCATGAAGCCTCTATCTTTAATAACACAGTGTTGAGGTTTTGAAGGTGTTACTGGTAAATCACCCAAAAAACAATAGGGAGTCAAATTATCTGGGCCTTTGCTTGAATGTATCACATGAGGTCAGCTGTCTTCTTTGGACTTTTTCCCATTTGAAACAGATTTTTCTGTTTCTGCATAAACAACGGCACCATCTTTGACTTTCCCCCTGTATCGCTGTTTTTGTGGATTAAATGTTTTGTTTTCTGCTGCTTCACAGGTTCTGGCTTTCTTTCCTTGTTTAATGCTGTACAGCCTTTTGCCCTCAGTTTGACACTTCTCTCAGTTGTGTGTCAAGAGGATCTGTGTGTGCATCAGTGTATATAAGTGTACAGTTTTTTCAAAATACAAGAAAATTTGGTATGAAAAGACTATTCATATGTTTCATAGAACAAATTACTATTGTCCCATATTTCTGTCTTTCTTACTGTACCGTCATAATTAATAAATAAGACATGACAGGGCATGGATTGTGTTGAATTAATTTATACCTGCTAGGTTGTTAGCTATGAATCTGACATCTGAATGCAGTCAGCAGGCCGTGCATGCAATTAACAAGATTCTTGTGGATACCCAGCAGTCTAAGATTATAAAATATACACATATATACATGTTTTGATACTTTTTATCTCTCTCTGTCTCTACACACACACAGTTACACATCCCCCTGAAATGGAAGTAACTGGGTAGTCACTGATGAGACTTCTGTGGTCCATTTTTCCCTGTGAGTTCTAGGGAGGTTTGTAAGGTCTCATCTAGTCAGTACAATTTTCAACTCTGTGTAATGAAATGAGCAATTTACAGTCACAGCTCAGAATTATTACCAGACAGTTATGCCTCTAGATTTCTCCTACCTGTTTTATAACAATAAATATTTTGGTGGCCTGCACAACTGCTGACAGCTTTGTTGTGAGCTTTCTAACAGTAATAAAAAAGCCCCTCCAGTACAGCAGCTAATTCAAGATTTATGAAGCATGTGGAATTCTTCCTGCTCAAAGACTGGATGTATAGGTAATCAGGAAGCAGAGTCTGAATACAAGGAAATCGAGGAGGGCATTGCCCCTCATTCTGCCCAGTGGACCATAAACCACCCGCTGTTATGAGAGCCATGCCACCAAAGAAGTCAGAGATTTTCCAGTCTAGTAAGTCATTTTCAATCACCTGTATAAACACTGAAAAAGCATGAAGGATGAAGACTATGTATCTTCCCTAATTTTTTTTCTGTCAGTGTCTTCCTCCCACCATGTTGCAGGTCTTGTATGTTTTCTCTTCTGTCTCTTCTTGCAACTACTTCAATCTTTGTAACGTACTTCCTAATATGTTTTCTCTATTGTCTTACTTTGGGCCTTTAAATCATATATTAGTATTCAGATTGGTTTGTGGATAATTGGCCTTTCAAAAGCATTTGAACAAAGTTAAGATTGCCAATCTCATTTTTAAGATTCTGTCTCTTTTGTGGGCTTTGAAAGTTTCACTTTAAAATCTTTATCAAGACTGGTGCTTAACAATTGGGCTTGTGTACAACAAAACTAGTGAAATCTGATTACGTAAACACTGGTTCTGTAAACCCCAGCTCTTCCTCCTTAGGTTGCTTGAGCAAATTCCAGTGCATGCTAAATATGCACTGGATGAACTAGCGCATAAAAATGGTTTGACCAGATGGTTGCTGTGTCTTGCAGTGGGTAGAGCTCTGAGCTACAACTGCCTGAAGCAAGCACCTGACCTGGAGACAACTTCAAGTTCAAACAGTGGAAGTTTGTCAGAAGTATGAAACTAGAAATGTAGTGGGAATCGCTTAGTAATGTGGAAAGAAGTTAATTGTTATCACAATAAACAGTTGTACTTTTGGTTTCATCGTGCTTTCTCCCAGGGACGTATTTTATTTCTATGCAGGGTTTTTAAAGGATTTTAGTCTCTTCTTTCACTGGTGTTACCTGTCCTGCAGAAGTTGGGGGGAAATGTTTTACCTTGTGGGGATAGGAAAAATGTGTAATCCTGCAGACAGCAGTGGTGTTTCTACTAAGTTTATTGGACTTGGCATCTGTTACAGGTAATTTTGGATTTTAGGGGTTGGTCTCAACAACCTTAAGCAGTTCTGTCCTGTATTATCTTGCCATGCTCTAATACTGCCAAAGCGGATGAAGATGCAGACAGGTTTTCCCAGGTTGCATAGACTAAAATCGCTATTTAGATTACCCTGTCTTCTTTTCTGAGTATTGTATTTTCATTTTCTTTGGTTTTGCTTCCAATGTGTCCCACTTCTCCTTTAGTCTACCATTGGACCTTTCTTATATTTTAGTAATGATGACTAAAAGGATGCATTACTTGATAGAGTGAACAATTTTGTTATAAGAACTGTGTGTCTGTTGCCCAAGCTTATGGTGTGAATCCTATGGTGTGGAGCTCTCAAAATCTTTCATAGCCTTGCAGGTGTCAGAGGTATATGTAGGTTGCTCAACATGTTTAAGTTCCCTGATTGCCAAAAGCTTGGATTTTTTTGTAAGCTCAGAGAACCTCAGCATTGACAAAGGCTCAGCAGCATTGCATCTAGCTCGCATTTCAGTGCTCCCCTGTGATGGGTGTAATACATTTTGGGGCAGGTGTAGTAGTGAGAGTACTTCATGCTTCGATCTTGTACGGCGGAAGGAGCAGCATGGGCGTGTTTTGTTTGTCTTGCAGTCTGGTGGTTAGGGGTTCTTGCCAGGTGAGGAAGACCCAAGAAGCATTTCCCTTCTCTGACCCAGAAATTCAAATCCAGCTCTCATCTTTGGTAAGGACCAACTAACTAACTTGTGCTGGATCTTGAGACACTGACTGTCTCTCCTCTTGGAGACAGGATATATATTTCAAAAAAAGATCCCCAGGCCCTACAAGAAACAAGTGGGCATGACTCTCAATCCCAGAAAGCTTCAAAACTTTCATAGAATCATAGAATGGTTAGAATTGGAAGGGACCTTAAAGATCATCTAGTTCCAACCCCCCTAGCATGAGCAGGGACACCTGCTGCTAGACCAGATTGCTCAAAGCCCCATCCAAGCTGGCCTTGAACACCTTTGGGGATGGGGCATCCACAGCTTCCCTGGACAACTTGTTCCAGTGTCTCACCACCCTCACAGTAAAATTTCGTCCTAATACCTCATCTAAATCTACCCTCTTTCAGTTTAAAACCGTTACGCTTTGTCCTATTGCTACACTCCCTGATAAAGAGTCCCTCCTCATCTTACCTGTAGGCCCCCTTTAGGTACTGGAAGGCTGCAGTAAGGTCTCCCCAGAGCCCAACTGTATCAGCCTGTCTGAATAGAAGAGGTGCTCCAGCCCTTTCATGTGACGGGTGGGATGGAACTCTAGTTGTAGTCAGTAGCCTGGGTTTGCATTGGGTTATGAAATGGACAAAGCTTCCTGAGTCTAACAAGTGAGCTGCTGAATAAAAAAACCCCAAACAAATCAAGGATAGAAGCAGCATCATCACTATCACTAGCTGTGTTTGATAATACAACCCACACCATTTCACTGAAATATTTTTTTAAAGGATGTGTTATCTATCTTCAGGGCAAGCTCCAGCCTGTGCATCTCAAATGGAGGGATTTCTTTAAGGCTTTGTAATTTAAGGTGTAATATTTGTATACATGGACTTTTTTAGCATTTCTCTGCAAGTTGGCTCAGGCAGCTGTCTGCCAAGTGTAGTGTCCTCCTATGAGTCTTGTTGTAGGTGCCCAGCTTTATCTGTGAATTAGGTACAACCCTACCATATAACGCTTTCAGTTTAAGGAGTCAGATATTGAAGCAGTGTTCTGTCTTTTAAATTTCTTTGTCAGATCTGGCTCTCTGTATGAACAGTTATATTGCTGGGAGTGGTGTATGTCTACGAACTAGGGACACATGTTCCTGGTTGTGGGTGATGACTCTTGGCTTGCGTGTGGGAAGACATGAATGAAATGTCGTTAATCCCTAGAATGTAAAATTTAGTATAATTGCATTGTAAGACAAAATCGGAAGGCAAGAACACATTTTGGTGCATGGATTTGAAGGATGGTAAGGGAGAACAGACATCATTTATCCATTCATTAAGGGAGCGTGTTCCACAGATAGCTTGGTCATCGGGACAAACAAATTTTATTCGTGTTCTGTGTCATCTCAATTTCATGAGAATATACAATCATAACCAATAACTGTAACTTGGATCAACACATCTTTTGTAAGATGTGTCAGTGTGGTGTGGTGTCAGGATGAGAACTTGTAAATAGTGAATTTAAAGTACTTGCTTGCCATTTCCATGTGTGGCTTACTACCATTGGGTTACAGAGTTAAGGGGAATTTCTAAAATATCTTCCAAGGCATTTGAATTTGGAATACAAGTAACTTTAACCATGTTAAATTTGTGTTGTAGACTGTGCTTTTGAGTTATGATTTATAAATACTTAAACATCTCAAAACTTACTAAAACTTCTCTTCATTTCTGGTTTGGGAGGGTATGTATAAAAAGGCACTGAGAAAGATTTCTTTCTGTGCACAGCTAAGCAAGCAACTTAATATTAAAATGTGAAAGCAAAAGGGATATTGGCTATTAAATATGAGTGTAATGGATGGGATTTAAAGTAATTCTGTAAGCTATATACGACTATGCAGATAATTCATATTTTAATATTGATGGCAAACATTTTCACACTAAAATATGTATAGAAAAAAGGAAATTGACTATTAAAGATGTATGTAAAGAGAATAATGTAAATGATATTTGGAAAGTGATGTGCCAACTATGATCTACCTTGACAGCTTTTCTTTTAAAATTTGCAAATTGGAAGAGTGAAATCAGATTACAAGAAAAACTATTATGTACCATAGTAATGTACAAAATGTTATTCAGATCACTAGAAGTCCTTTGTTGCTAATACATATCAAGTTAAATAATAAATGGAAAAGTATTGAGCAGCCATACTGCAGAGAATAAGAGACTGAAATCTGACTTAAATTTTAAAATAGTCCTCTCTGCTCTTGCAGAAATCGCGATGGAGAGACACTTCCAGGAATAGTGTCTTGCATCTTTCCCTCTTGCATTCTTCTCTGGTTGGCATGGTAAATGTAAAGAGTAAATGTACAGAGGAAAATATTTGTCGATCATAACAGATGTTTGTTCATATACTTTAAGATGTGTATTTTGCATAAACTTGAGCTGTCAGTGTTATGTGGAGGAGTAAGGACTTCAGCACTAGCCCATACGTGGGCTCAGGCACAGGATACTTTGCGGTGCTGCAATTTCTCTCCTTCCATCTTCCTTTTCCCCGTTCACTTTGGGTTGCACCAGTACCTGTTATTGTGCTTTGCATATGCAAAATATTTCTGTGGACGCACAGGCAACTTCAAATGCACCACGGAAGTGTGCATGTGCTTTCTTAGCATTTTGTATGAGCCTTCGTAGAAGGATGTTTTGCTTCTGCACGTCACTGGTATGCGTGCAAGCTTTCAGATGAACAAATGGAAATGAGGGTTAAGGTAAATTTTAAAAACATAAGTTTGTATCACAGCTTCTGCTGTGCAAACAGTACACCAATTTTCTACCAGCTCTCACTTCTCATGCTTGCCTGTGCAGTCAGGGGCTCCCAAGAAAGAAATTTTCATGGTAGGTATAGGAGTAGAAATCAAAAAATATAAAAGGGTATGTTTTTGAGGAAATCAGACAACCTGAGCCTCCAGTTTTCATTTATGTGGAAATTGTAAATATTTTCTAGTTTTTAAATGTTGCTAGTTTAAGAAAAATAAATTCTCATGGCTGAATATGTTACTATTAAATCATTTTGTTGTTTTTACTACTTGAACATTTTCCTCTATTATTCATTAAAAAAAAGATGGAACCAATACTCTATTAGGATCTTTTTGTCTAGCAATAAAGGCATTTCTGATAAGCAGTGAGCCAGTTCTGTTCTTCAGGATGGTGGGCTCCTTAGCAGGTGTTTAGTGTTTGGTCAGTGCCTAGCTTTAGGGTACCTAAGCAGTAAAGGGGTGCGTAGGCACTGCAGGAGGTGGTAGCAGGTACAGGTGAAGTGTTTTCTTGTGGCTGCCGTTTGCCAGGAGACTCCTTGTGTGCTGCAGGGCAGCGGGGTGAGTTCACATTCCTGTGGGGTACCCGTGACCGTTTCAAACAGATGGATAAATTTTGACTTTTATTTTTAGGTAGAAGTTCAACTCCACTACTAATCTGGTATCCTAAACCCTCCCATCCCTTATATTTCTTCCCTCAGTCTTACTCTACATGGAGAAACTGAGTGAGCCTTACGGGTCATCACTTCCCTCCAGGCTGACTCATCTTCTCTGAGGTCATTTTTCCCCATGCTCTTTGAATTGGCTTTATTTAAATTGTCAGTATCTTCAGTTGTCTGTGTGGTAGCTTGCTGAAAATATTGGAGGAGATTCTCCACTTAATAACTTTGACTGATTTTTAGCTATTCAGTGGCCTTGCTGTCTTCCCTTTTCCTCTCGGGGGACTTGACTGGATGTAGAAAAGAGGTGAAGCATAAAAGCGGTGGATGACTGTGTAGGCCTGAGCAGTGTGTGATTACATTTAGGTGGTCTCTGCTTGACGAAGGTCTAACAACGGCCAAAGCACTGAGTCAGCATGGGAAATCATGCTACTGACCATTGCTGAATTTCCTTAAACTTGGTATTCGGAAGGGCTGTGTTCAGGTTGATGTCAGTGTTTTCCAAGAGATGAATGAACTTTTTATCTAAAACTCTGATGCATAAATTTACTTTTAATATACACTTAAGTTTACTTTGGTCTAGCAAAGCATCAGTGTGTCATGCTTTGGGCTCCCAGGTCTTACGTTTGTACTTATTTGCTTTTCTAAATTAAGATGAGATGGTGTGTGATCAGTGAACTGAAAAGGCGGATGAAATTTGAAAGGTTTTACTTATGTGCTAAAGGGGGAAAGTAATGAGGTGTTCTGCCTGAAACAGGATTAATTTAAATGTGTCAAATTTTTCTACAGAAATTTCTTATCAAAATACCAGTGAGGTGAATTTTATAAGCTCTCTGATCAGTACAAGTTACCCTTACAAAAGTTGTTGATGTCTTTTTTCTTTCACCCCAGGTTAAACACTCTCTTTGTTACTAGTACAGAATTATTTATTAAATACTGTACTCACGTCTATATGACACATTAATTTTGTGTTATACAGAAAATAATATTTGAGGACTCATATGTAATTGTCATTGTTCACATGTTAAGATGTGTGTATTTTAGCATCATAATGCAAGCTATGTTTAGTAGAAAGGATCATGGTACATACTTAAATTTCCAGAGTATTTGGTACAAACTATGAGCTCAGCACGAAGAGCAGACCATTATATCACTCCTGGCTGGGTGGGAATATGTTCAGGGTGATTGTCTGACTGCTAGAACAGCTCCGGCCAACTTTTACCATAGGAGCTCAGAGGGGTTTCTTAGCTGGGAGCAATGGTCTGATTTTTCAAAAGCTGGAGAAAAATGGAGTAAGGACAAGAAGGAAGCTGCAAATACAAAGAACGATTTTGTCCAGGAAACCTTAATCCAAAAGGAGGGAGCCAGTGAAGTAGCTGCATTCTTGGTGCTAATTGATACAACATGCAGTGCATTGAAAAGGGTGTTAATAATGTTTGGGGAGCAAAAGGAGATGCATATGAAGATGGAGGGCAATGGTGTATCCAGATATATGTGTAAAGGGAAGGACATTTTGTGACCACAGCTGTCTTGCCTTATACGATTTTTTTTAATTTTTGAGGCAGGGGGAAATGGGTGATGTTTTTGCTTTGTGACATTTCAGCAAGGCATCACCGTGTTTGAGACATGCAGGTGAAGGAAGGTGAGGAGACACTGTCAACTTAATTGGTTAGGACAGATGGAGAAATGCATAGAAGAAAATTATCATAAAGTTGGTGAAAGATGTGTACAACTCATTTTTAGCACAAAAGTGGTAACTAACACGAAGAGTAGGCAAGGTAAGAACAATGACTGTATATTGTTGTTTATAACCTAAATCTGTTGAGGTAGGGACAGGCTTTCTTTTGCAAAATATCCAAAGTAATGTCTTGGGACTCTGATGAGAGATTCTGCTTTTAGAAGTCTTTTGCAGTTTAGTTGTTCCTGAAATGATGTTCTAATAAGTTTCAAATACAAGTGGCATTGATCTCTCACTTACTCTGAAAGTTGGTTTACAATATGCAATCTAAAACAGAACAAAAAAATTAAATTGCTGCAATTACAGAGGTATTGTGTTTTTTACACTGCAGTAAAAAAATCATAATGGCTTTGTTTGTGTACTTTCAGAATAGGAACAAAATGATTTCAGAATGCTGAATTTTGATAGAAAACAATAAGCCTCACTTATTTGTAAGTAATTGTATCTATTTTGATGGTGTCTTTCATTGTTCTGATTTTGTCAGTGCGTTTGTTTTTCCTTTTTTCCTTTCTTTTTAGCTTCTCTCCAATTCAGAATTTTCTGGCAAGAGTTTCAACTGATATAAATAGGCAAAGTTCTTTGAAAATGGTAAAGTAATTTCTTCATGTAAATTTGTAGGGAACTGACTTTCCTCACTTTTAGTTAAGTAATAGCTGTTTTTCTCATTGTAAGCAATAGCATTCTGCATTTTAAATTAAATAATTGCTTTCTAGAACTTGAAAAGCATGTTACAGCAGTTGTGGAACCAGTGGAGTCGTGCAGAATTTGTAGTTTTCATCTATCACTAATAGTAGTTGCATGCACAGAGCAAAAAGAGAATGTAGTGCTACTGGCAGGAATTTACAAAGAGCTGTATTCTTTACTTTTTATGCACACCCCAGTGTGAGGCAGACAGATGCCAGTGCTAGGAGCTGAATATTTTGGGAGGAAGGATGTGTTTGTGCGTGTATCTGGGGCCATGTTACGGAGCTGTGATGTAATACCCTCAGAGCCTGGGAACATGTACAGTATAGCTTTGTGAGATTTGAGAAACAGTCTGAGGAAAAACAGTTTCGGAAAAAGACTGAGACATAATGAATAACTGAATCACTTTCTATTAGTTGCAATTCAGTTTGTAGATTTTACCAGTCTCTTTGGCTCAAATTTCTTAAGCCATGTCTGTATATATAGACATATATGTAGTGGTACCTGTCAGTAAAGTTGCTTGATATTTCTTAGTTTAAAAGGTGCTTTCATTATTGCTTATAGCTTTACTATGCTTTAATCAATGAACTGAAATTTTAATGTTGGATATCTAATTCAGATTCACTTCTGTCTTTATGTGTATTTTTTTCATTTTCAGCAGTAGTAGAAGACAAAGTAAAATAAAACTGCATGGGTGAAGCTGTGTTGAAGAATAACTTGCCTTTTTTTTAACAAATTCTGTAACATACTAGAACAGTAGAGAGAGGGTCTAGGCAGGGTAGTGTCCTTTGTGCCAGGGGTGTGAGAAAATATACCTATTTTGAACCATTTTGTCTTCTAAAAGCAACGTTTTTTGCTCATAATATATTTTAGCAGATAAAACCTGAGATTTTAGCTTTAATGGGCATGGTCTGTAGCAGTTGGTACTTACCAAACTGTACATTTATCCTTTTAATTCCAGAAAATATTTAAGCAGGGTCTTTTAAATTCAGTTTGGTATTCAGCTGACCTTGCCTTGTGATAGTCATTTTGATCTCTACTTCTTTTCTAGTGGTTTCCAACATTTGCTTTTTTGGCCACTGCTGGGCACTGAGCTGACACTTCGTGGGAATAATCATAAAGCATACAAGATCTACCACCTGCATGGTACAGTAGAGCCCATTACTTCGTATGTGAAACTAGGATTTTATTTGTTTTTTGGAAGTGCATTTACTTCTGTTTTCTTGTATTGGGTTTCATCCGCCTTTTACTGCCCAGTTATTCAGTACTGTCAGGTCCTCCTACAGCTAAGACACACAGGGTCAGCTTTTCTAGATGTTTTGTACTTTGGAACTTCAATATCCAAACTGGGAGTGTATGTTTAGGAAAGCTTTAAAGGTTGAAACCTCTTGATTAATTCATACTGCAAAGGGTCTGGAATTTGGACAATAAGAAACAGACTCAGTTCTGGTTTAATTTTAGCTGAATTGAAGAAGACAAAATTGAAACAACTTAGTAGTTATCCAGTTCTGGGCTCCCCAGTTCAAGAAGGACAGGGATCTGCTGGAGAGGGTCCCGCAAAGGGCTACAAAGATGATTAGGGGATTGGAACATCTTTCATATGAGGAGAGGCTGAGGGATTTGGGTCTCTTTAGTCTGGAGAAAAGAAGATTGAGGGGGGATCTTGTTAATGCTTTCAAATACTTGAAGGGAGGATGCCAGGGGGATGGGAGCAGTCTTTTTTCAGTGGTGCCCATTGATAGGACGAGGGGTAATGGGCACAAGCTTGAACATAGGAAGTTCCATCTTAACATGAGGAGGAACTTCTTTACTTTGAGGGCGGTGGAGCACTGGCACAGGCTGCCCAGAGAGGTTGTGGAGTCTCCCACTCTGGAGACATTCAAAACCCGCCTGGACGCTGTCCTGTGCAACCTGTTGTAGATGACCCTGCTCTGGCGGGGGGGTTGGACTAGATGATCTCCAGAGGTCCCTTCCAACCCTGACTATTCTGTGATTCTGTGATTCTGTGTAATTGGCTTTGGAGGTGTAGGGTTGTTGTTTTGTTTTTGTTTTTTTTTCTTAGCTAGAGAATTCATTGTTTAACAAAAAAAATTGATGGAGTAAGGTAAAATTAAAAATAGCCAAAGTAATAACAGTTTTGCTTAATATGTAGGAGGAACTGTTCTACTGATGTTCTTGAAATAATAGGACTGTTTCCTACTGCAAGGACTAGGGAGATCTTGGCCATCAAAACAAAGTAAAGAGTGAAGACTGGAGTTTTTCCTGTCTCCTTCATGCACTTGTAGTTTCTTTTTTAAATTTATACACCTACAGGATAGTTTTTGAAGGCACAATCAACTTAACAGTAGTACTGGACAGAAAGCAAGGCTTCTGATCTGCAGGTAGCTTCTGCTCTTTCAAGATTTGTTCTAGTTTGATCTGCATATGTCATGAAGCTAGAGACCTGTGAAGCACCAGGCTCAGCCTTTAGCATACCCACCAGAAATCCAGGATGATTTTTGTTATTTTTGCTGAAACCTTTCACAGAAATCTGGCAGAATTACCCATGTCTAGCTTTTTATAGCAGGACAGAATCATAAAGAGGGCCTCTAAACACTGGGAAAAATGTGAGAAATAAAAATCACTACTGAAGGTGAACTCAAAAAATCAAAAACTGGTAGAGGAATAATAGCTTATTGCTTATTGTCTGTGAATAGTAAGAATACTGAACAATTCTCTTTATTTAGGATACTTTTTTTTCTGAGCTGTAAAATTCCTTGTTCTTGCTTTTTAGAGGTGTTTGTTCACTGTCAAATCTGGAGGTTTCTTACTGGTTCAGCTTGTTTAAGAAAATATTTAGTTGAAAATAAATAGGCACAATAATGAGGAATATAATGGCAAAAGAAGTTCGTAAATGTAGAGAGAAAACACTACCCTTCCAGGCTTTGTCACTTCCCACTGAATGTAGAATCCCACAGTGGTTTCTCAGTCTCTCTTACAGCACAGCTTTTCAGCCACATCCACAATACATGGCATTAAGTATTATTTTGGGCTTTTATGCTCCAAGGGTATTGCATGTTAGTAACCAATATATTATCCACATATTTTCATTCTTCCTTCTCCACCTCACATTTACTGGTAGATGTTTGTGCATGTTTGCATGTTTGTGATACTGAAGAGACATCAGGTAAAGTAGTGACAGGTGGGTATGCCCTGACAGTTTTAATATCTTCCTGAAAACAAGCTGTTTTGGATAGATAAACTTCTGATGTATAACTGTTCAAGTTTAAGCAGTACGGCAGATAGTTAAGAGTCCAAATGCTGTATCCTATAGGTCTTATTATGCCTTCACTAAGATCAGAGCAGTGCTCTTTTTTGTGTCTATCTGTTAGGACACCGCATTACAGGAAAAAGATGCTATTGTGATCACCCTGCAGCCTCCTACCTGTTGTTATTGTTTCATTGCCTGTCTAGCTAAAATATTTAACATTTTTTTTAACATTTTTAAAGATTGTTTTCCCAAGGTGGTTTTTTATTCTCCTGAGATATCAAAAATCATTTTTCTTCATACAGTGTGATGCGGTGAACGGCTGAATAATTCCTGTGAGGTGCTGAGTGCCCTCTCCTTGCATTAATTTCATTGGGCTTTAGGTTGGGTCACCATGAAAGAAACTTTGGAAGCTTACCTTCCCCCAGTAAAGTCTGCCTGACCCTTTAGGTCATACACAAATGTGCGCTAAAAGAAAAGGAGTTGTCTGAGGTAGCTCACCTGTGGTAACTCAGAGAAGCAAAATGCAGACAATGAAACCATCCAAGTCATTATTCTGAAAGTTCACTTGAGAGATGATTTCCTATATCTGCTAATTTACTCTGTGGAGAGAACAAGTGGCTGAATCCAGTGAAAGAGGCATCACCCTCCTTTCATAACCAGAATTCCTGTTTTCAGAGTTGTGTAGAAAGCTGCTGCTTTGGAGTTTTGATGTAAATTTTTGAAAACTTTTCTATAATCTACTGGTCTGACATTTCTGGCTGTGTACTTGGTCCATTATGATGGTACTTGTGATGCACCACGAATAAAACTCCCATTTTGAAAAAAGAGTATTCAAATGAGAGTTGACCAAAATTGAGAAGTATATAAGGGCAAAATAAAACAAAAAACCCTCTAACAATATGTTGGTAGTGTTTTCAGTGTGTCCAGAAAACAGATTAATAGCAGTGTACTTTGGCCAAAATGATCTTCAGTAAACAAAAGGCAAATTCAGGCAAAGAAACTAATAAATTTTTTGAGTTTAATAAACCAGTGGTGTAAAAACAGAAATTATTTCTTAAACAACATTGCTTTTACTTATTTTTTTTTATCTTTTAAGACACATAATGTTCAAACAAACTCGTACAGTTTGTGTCAAGCCCAAAGATCAGAAAAGACTGTTTTAGGTTAACCTCAGATGGACATTTTTCTGTATTTTTCTTTTCTTTTTTCTTTTTCTTTTTTTTTTTTTTGGTGTCATAAATAAGCTGAGTACATCATTTTCCCCATTTTTAAACAGACTGAGATTGTTAAAATTAAAGTGCCAGGGATCAGAAGTTCAGTGTGTTGAAAGTTATATAAACATTGAACCAAGAGATGATCTCTTCCCCAGAGAACTTATGGACTACTGTTTCAGTGTGTTCAATTATTCATTTTTCAGATTTGAGCTTAGTAGTCTGGTGTATTCAGTGTTATATTTTAAACTTGTTTCTCTGGGTGAGGAAATGTGTGTTAGCTGAGGGCAACTAGTACCTTGAGATCTTTAATTTCCATAAATAGCAGACAAGATGTTGCTTGCAAATACTGTCAGAAAGAGGTCTACTCCTAAATAAAATAAATAAATATGCTGGATTTGTAAAGCAGTGGTTGCAAAGGGTTACTTTCTCTCATGGGAAAGAAAAACGTTGACATTATATTGATGGTATTTTGGTAATTTCTGTCTTGGCAGTGCTTATTTTCTGTGGGCAAGAAATGTGTGTTGATTTATATACTCATGCAATTAACTTCATACTTAATGTATCTTATCTTAGAGGCTGACATTCTGTGAAAGTAGCCTTTAAAATAATACTGTCATTTAAATGGTCAGTAAAAAAGTCATTAATTATAGATCCCATTTTAGACCTCATTTAATTTATTATTTGGTAGGGTTTTTTTTTTGCCTCTAGCTAGAAGAGAATGACTGCATTCACTCATTCTGCATGGTGTTCTGGCCTCTTAATAGCATAGAAACTTTAAATACTAAAAGATTTTTCGTGTGTATGTGAAAAAAATTCATTTACTCCCACTTTTTTGCTGTCCACAAGCAGTTTGTGGCTTTTCTTTGTTCTTATGTTGAACAATTAGCAGCTGTTGAATTACTTCACACATGCAGCTTCTTAACTGATAGCTGTAATCCCAGATTTCTGGGANTTTTGAAAGAAACCAGCCACATACCCATGCAACTTTGGTGTGTTTGAGATGTTACAGAATTATCAAAATAGGCAGCCCTTTGCAAGCAGACATATAACACATTTTCTGTTTCTTTATACATATTTTTGCGACATCTGAAGTATCATGGCTGGCCTTTGAGTTGGTGCTGTTTGAAATGGATGGGACAGCTGACAGCCCTTTGTTCAGGCAGCTGGAGAACCCAGGAGGATCTTGCTGAATCTCTTCCATTTCCATCCTGTGTTTTTCAGATGTGAGGAAGGCTTTACAATTGAAATAAAGTAAAATCTTAGGTTGCCAGTGCTGTCCTCCTTCAAATCTCAACCGGAATGGTTTATCTATCTTGGGAAATGCTGGAAATATTTAGTACTTTGTCCCTGAATATTTGCTATTTCTTTGGTATTACTCAGTACAAGTTTCATAGTACTGCTTGTACTTCTTGCTTGCTGCTTTATTCTTTCTTGTAAGATTTCAACTTTAAGTGAGGAAAGAGGTTCAAAGTAGAATTGTGATAGGAGAAGTCTGGGCAAAGCTCATGGAAGGTGGCATGGGAGCCTATGGAAAGCTAGTATGCTTGAACTTTTATGTTTTCTCTTTAAATTAGAGAAGGAATTATATTTGTTCAGGTTTTGGGGGCAGCTGACTTCAGAATTGTTATTAATTTGCCCCAGTGCCTGAAGGAAAGGCAAGAGTGAGGAGTGTACAATTTTGTAAGCAAAAACTTGTCTGGGAGCTCAGCTCTTCAGGTGCTGTGCTTCAGGTCATTTCTCAAGTTACTCTTCCCATTCCTTCTCTTCCTCAGCCTCTGGTCCTCTTAAGCCTTCTTCCTTTTGATTCCTGAAAATACTTGGCAGTGGTTATGACATTTTTGTACAGTTCTGGTGAACTCCACTGATGTGTCACTTCTTGGTGCTTCCTGTGCATCAATCTGTATGTGCCTGTTGTCCCTTTGGTCTTCTTGAACATCTTACTGGTTTTTGTCTATAATAGTACAAGAAACTTACACAAGGAAGCCCTGTTTATGGCCTGGGTACTTTGAGAATTTAAAAAGCCCCATTTTCTGATGCGCTGTGGCTGTTTCTTAAGAAGATAAACTTGTTGGACATAGAGCAAGCCTGCTTTGCCTCGTACAAATCCACTGGTACTGACAGCAGTCCAAGTAAGGGGAGGAGAACAGGGCTTTTAGAGGATGGTTTATATTCAAAGGCCTTTTTGTACACCAAATATAAAGACGGGGAAAACTAGTTTTAGGATTATATGTTAGGATTTCCTAAAGTTAAACACAATTAGTAAAATAGTGGCTTAAATTAAAGTTCATGTCTTGATTTTCCTTTTAATGGATATGGTTCATGTTCACTGAATGAATAAATGAAGATTAATGAGGCCTGGAAAATATGATAATTATACTCATAGAATAGAATTACCTTATGATAAAACCATCATAAAAAGTGTTTATGGACTGTAAACAATATGCTCTACTCTGTATCATGAATCTTGTCTCTGAGATCTACAGAAACAAATCTACAAAACCAGATCTGTTTTTGAGGGAATAACAGTTGATAAACATTCAAGAGAACCAGATTAATTTTTTAATGTAGAACAAAATAAATGGCTGATGAAAACAGTGTGACAGTCCTCAATAATGATTTTTACTTTGTAATTAAGTGAAATCTCAAAAAGCTGGAGGAGCAGGAATTTCAGTTATTTTCTGAAACTCTGAATGTAGTAATAGTACACAAAGATATGTATGGGGAAAAGTGCCTGGTTGAACAAAAAGAGTTAGACCTTTAGAATTTTTTATATTTGCTTTTGAAATAGAAATAAAAAGGTAGTGCTAACATTAAAATAAGTACACCAGGGGTGAATGCAGGTAATTACAGCAGTGCATGCTCAGGCTTGAATAAAGGTCAAGATCAGGAATGAACTACAGAAGCATTCTGCAATTTAAACTTATTAGTCTGTTTGTGCACCTTCATTGTGTAAGTGAATTTTTTTAAAATTGTATTTTGTGTTAAATGAATGTTGCTATCCAAATCTGTTGCTCTCCAAAGAACACACACTGCCTCAACCCACATCAAAACCAAAAGCAGAAAAAAAACCCAAATTGTTCTGTCTGAGGGAAAGCGAATTTGTGCCTTGGGCTTGTTTCAAGGTGGCTTTCAGGTACAAAGGGGATATACCTCATTATTTTTGCAACAGCATGGGTTTTTTCTTTGGTAGTTTTTTAGCATTTAGGCACACGATCCCACAGCATTCTCCTGGAGAAACTGGCTGCTCATGGCCACATGACAGGTGTACTCTTTGCTGGGTAAAAAAACGGCTGGATGGCCATGCCCAGAGAGTGGTGGTGAATAGAGTTAAATCCAGTTGGCATCTGGTTACAAGTGGTGTTCCCCAGGGCTCGATGCTGGGGCTGGTTCTCTTTAATACCTTTACCAATGACCTGGACGAGGGGATTGAATGCATCCTCAGTAAGTTCGCAGATGACACTAAGCTAGGCAGGCGTGTTGATCTTCCTAAGGGTAGGATGGCTCTCCAGAGGGATCTGGACAGGCTGGACCGATGGGCCAACGCCAATAGTATGAGGCTCAACAAGGCTGAGTGACGAGTCCTGCACTTGGGTCACAACAACCCCATGCAGTGCTACAGGCTTAGAGTGGAGTGGCTCAAAAGCTGCCTGGCAGAAAAGGACGTGGGGGTGTTGGTGGACAGCCGGCTGAATATGAGCCAGCAGTGTGCCCAGGTGGCCAAGAAGGCCAACAGCATCCTGGCCTGTATCAGNGAGCAGGACTCGGGAAGTGATCATCCCCCCGTATTTGGCACTGGTGAGACCCCACCTGAAGTACTGTGTTCAGTTTTGGGCCCCTCAATACAAGAAGGACATTGAGGTGTTTGGGCCTGTCCAGAGAAAGGCAATGAAGCTGGTGGGGGGTCTGGAGGACAAGTCTTATGAGGAATGACTGAGGGAACTGGGGTTGTTTAGTCTGGAGAAAAGGAGGCTGAGGGGAGACCTTATCGCTCTCTACAACTATCTGAAAGGAGGTTGTAGTGAGATGGGAGTTGGTCTCTTCTCCCATGTAACAGGCGATAGGACAAAAGGAAATGGCCTCAAGTTCCACCACGGGAGGTCTAGATTGGAATGAACACCCCCAAGTCCTTCTCCTCAGGGCTGCTCTCGATCTATTCTCTGCCTGTATTTGTGCTTGGGATTGCCCCAGCCCGGGTGCAAGACCTTGCATTTGGCCTTGTTGAACTTCATGAGGTTCTAATGGGCACACCTCTCAAGTCCGTCCAGGTCCCTCTGGATGGCATCCCTTCCCTCCAGCGTGTTGACCTCACCACACAGCTTGGTGTTGTTGGTAAACTTGCTGAGGGTGCACTCGGTCCCACTGTTCATGTCACCAACAAAGATGTTGAACAGTGTTGCAGATTTAATGTGTGAAACTTTGTAGAGGTTGTTCTTTTGCCATTTCAAGGACTACTTTGAATGTTTAGCTGTTTATCCCCAAATATCAATGGTTCATATTTTCTTGGATCTAAGAAAGTACACTTTTGAAAAATTTCTCTGTTTTGTCAAGCTACTAAGTATTGTCTATCATGGCTTACGTCTGTCACTTCTGTCTGCTCTCTTCTAACTTTCCTAGTCTAATGCGGTTGGTACTGTCGGTCTGTACTCGGGTTACATGGGAAACCCCGTGGATGACTGTCAATGGCATTGTGTGAACTAGAGTGACATGGAAATACCGTGACTAATGATATGGCTAGCATAAAAAGCAAAGGGTATGATGAAAATAAGGTATCAGTTCATCTACCGCCTAATTTATCACCTTTGAAATGTTTAAGGCAGTAGTTTTTTTCCCCTGTCTGGCTTCATTTTTTTTCTCAAGTGGTCTTGCAGTTATGGAGAAGTACTGCCCTGGTTTTGTTAGTACCAGAGCTCCCTCTCTTGTGTAATGCACTTGCTGATAAAGATGAAATATCTTCTCTAAAAAGTTGGGTTTTTTCAAGATGTATTCAGTAGGAGAGCCTTTTCGTTAGGTAGGAGGGTACCTAGTGGGCTAGTAACTTTCCCATGATATACACGTGCAGGAATGGTCCTGGATTTTTACAGCAAGGCCTCCCTATAGTTTGTTATGTTTCTGGATGCTCTGTTTCTTGCTGTGGTTACTTTTGCAGTTGAACCTACCTACTGCATGAAGTAATTCCTAGCCCTTCTCCACCCTCTCTTCCCCACTGTACACTTTTTTAATTTGAATCTGAGCCATAACAAGGGAAACACTAGCCTGTGCTGGAGTCTCTGACCCGCTTGCCGCATGGTTCCTTCCTTCTGCTCTCAAAGGCCTGTGGTGTGACCGTTCCTGCATAGGTGTTTATGCCGACTGTTGCAGCTTCATGCCTGACCCATGCAGCAGTGGAGACCTGCTTTGTGGCATGTTTGAAGAGTACTTTCCATATGAGAGAGACAGCCACTGGTTTGAGATTGTCCAGTCAGTGGTGTCTGAGCCATGTGCTGTTCTTGGGAAGCTATGAGTGAGCTGCTCCATGGGTCTGTCATGCTACTTACCCTAGTGCTGTGGTGATGCAGTGTCTTCTAACGCACAGTTGCAAGACAAAGTCATCCTACATTGTCCTGAGGCCGGCCAGTGAGCCCAGCCCTCTCATCTTCACCAGCAGAGCATTGGGAACCCTTAGGTACCTGCCGTCTTCTCTCAGGTGTGGTTTTGTCCCAGAGCATCTCCTACCCGCACGTCTGCTACGTACACAGCAATTGCTTGTGGTCATGTCACATGAAGGTTATTGCATGTAAATAGTAGAGACTGGACGACTGAACTTCTTGGCTAGCTTAGTAAGTGTAACGTGTGGGGATTAGGAAGACTTCAAATATAAATACATGTTTATGAAGAGTGATTTATTGTAATAATTTTTTGCTGTTAACAGCTACTGTTAAGCAGTAGTGATTTTCATTAGCAATTTGCTTTTTTCAGCTTGAAAGCAATGTAATTAATTGCTGCTATAATTCTTTACATTGTTTGGGATTTCATTGCTAATTCTTAATTACAACATGTCTCTAGGAGCAGAAAGTTTTCAGAAAGACTTGTATGGAAAAATCCTGTAAAAGTTGATACATACATCTCTGCAATCAGTTATATTTCCTGGTTGCAATTTATGAGTAGCTTTGCCAGAACAGCTATGGAAAATGCTCTGTAACATAGTCCTTTACTGTATTTGGGGGACAAATAAAACCATTTCAGTTTTATTAATTTTCATTCATTTTGCTTTTTTACTGTAACCCATTTAAATGTAAATGATGTCATCTCAGCTTCCTTTCAGATTCAAAAGGACTTTTCAGTCAGTGTTGCTCACAGAAATAGCCACTCTAAACTGGGAAGGAAACTTCTGTCTTCTGTGGAATTCTTCTTGCTTTGACCTCAGTAAGAGAAAATCCTTTCTAAAATGAAGCAGCAATCTGTTATGGGCTGTTAAGTGACATGGTGTTGCACTAAGGAATTATGAAGCATTTGTCAAATTATCAATAATAACTTTTTTAAGTGGAAAAAGAGCTTTATCACATAAAATGACGTTGCTAAAATTTAGCTACAGTAAAATGTTACTGGGAAAAACACAAATGAGAAACACCTTCGTTTTTAAACTCCTTTTTTTATTCCGAAGAGAGCTGGTAAGTGTCGTGTGCTTTGAGTCGTGTTCATTGCTCAGAGGAAGAACTGATCGAGGCACGATTATAGTGCTTGGGGAGAAATGAGGAAACACTACTGCTGAAGAGACTGTAGCTTTTGCTGGGAAGGTCTTCCTCAGCCAGACAGGCATTTCAGGTGTTCTCCAGCAAAGAAATACATTGCTTCATACAGGGAAGAGAAGAGTAAAGCCATTTCCTCTATGAATCTGTTCTGAATTCAGACTGCATGTTTGAATCTCACACCGGCGTGGTTGTGGTAGTTGGGAGCAATGCCGAGCTAACTGTGTGGGAGAGATTTCTGTCTCTAACAGGAATTTTGGGCTTTGTGGTTAGAGTAGAAATGAAATGTTGGTGCTTGCTCATGTATCCATGAACCCAGACAAGCTACAGTAAAGGAGATTAAGATCAGTGGTTGCTTCCAAGCTGAGCAGAAAATTGCCAAAATAGGACATAAGGGCATATAAAGTCTTCATAACTGACTTTGATTAGATTGTCTGTTCTTTCTGCCACCACTCTTATTTCTGGCAGTGATATTTTTTCTATTGGGGATACTTCAGCGATTTAAAAGGTCCTTGTATAGTTGTATTGCTACAATAAACTCATTTCAGGTTTGCATATATACCATTTCTGTAATTATTTTGTAGGATTATGCGTAGGGGAAAATGCATAAATGAGTGACTGTTGACAAGTGGATTTTCCAATTTTCAAAGCAGTCTTGCTGACTTCACTTACTTGTCTGCTGTTTGGAAGGAGATCCTAATTTTATAAACATTAGCAAGTTTGAGATCTAGTCTGTTTGAGGTAAAGCACAACCTGGGATATATTTGCTGTGATTAAACTTGTGATAAAGTGCTCCGAACCCAACGAGACTGCAGCTTGAATTAAGGAAGTCTTCCCTAGCCTGAGAAATTTTTTAGTAGTTTTCTGACAAAGAAAAGTTAAGTCAGGTTATTAAGTTTGAAGTTCTTGTTGTTGAGATCTTTTTCTTCTCCAACTACAGATTTTTTATTTTACTGCAGTTGGGTCTTGTGTACATTTCTGCTGTTTTATACTCATAAATGGGCTTTGAGTTTGTTTTTTTTTCTTTTAAGTGCCTGGCATTTGATTGCAGCCTTTACACTAATAATTGGACTTTCAAGAGGTCATACTGCACTAGGTTTAAAAAAAACAGTTACTAGTATCTTTTTTTGGTCTTCAGAACAATGTGTTCAATCCTTTCTTGCCATCATTCTAGACACAGCGTTTATTGAATATCTTCCCTGAATAAAGGGTAATCAACAGTTTTACTTGGTTTTTAGACAACTGTGTTGTTTTAGACAACTGTGGCAGTTTTTTACCCTTTATCCTGAAATGTTGCTGAAAAATTCAGACCCAAATTCAAATGCAGATTTCCTCAAAGCATTGAAGATTTTCAGGTCTGCGGAGGAACTTAATCTCTGAATGGGAAGCTTATGCTTCGAGCTAAAACCTGCACTTCTAGTGTATAGCTAAGTAAAGCGATTTCAAATTGTTTGCAGATTGCAGGCCATGATGAATGAGCACTGAAAACATTTGAACTGCTTTGCTTTGGTATCAATCTGTTGTGTTAAGAGGGAGCATATGGCCAGATCATGCAGGCCGCTTGGCTATTGTGAATGCTGGCACCTTAGCAGATTCCTGATCAGGAGTGTCTAATACCCACACATGCCAGTGATGAGTTGGTCAGGATTCCCGCTCCCCTTATCGACAGCTGGGATAACAAGATATCCAGATAACGTATATGCATATGGAAATGTTGGGTTTTTTCCTTTAACAGAAGACACAGTCATAAGGCTGTTTGTTTGTGAGATGAAACATATTACAGTTTAACATTTGCAAACATAATAGTTGTTATCTTAAAAACATGGACAAACTTTAGGTACTTTTAAAATGGTTTTGTACTTAGCCTGATAGTGTTTTTAACACAAGTTTCTAACCACCCTGACAATTTGCCTTATGCACAAATTTTGAGTATAACTACTATATCCAACAGTATGCAGACTGTGTCGTTGTAGAGACAGACACGACACTGAATATTAAGTTGCAGCAATCTCTCTTTATTTTACAAGCAGTGCCTTTTTATATACTCTACCATTCTACTTTTGTCCAATCCACTCTCACATCGCGCGCCAGCCAGCCAATACAATTGTTGATCACGCGCTGTTCATGCTCTGGTCAAAGCCAGGATGTTTGCCAACCCTTAGAATGTTTATCACTGTGTTCAGTAGTCTAACAGTTCCTCAGTCTTGTTTGCTCAGCTCTTCTCGGGACTTCCCAGTCTCTTCAAGGATACATGGATATCTGCTCAAGGTCAATGTTAAACTTGCATTCTGATCCCTCAGACCAGCCAAGGTCTCCCGCAAGACTGTATATTCTAATGTAATCCAAATTATAATTCAAATTCTTGGTGATATCATGGTGATAATTTTCCTCATGGTCTAGCATCATAGAAAATGTCTTACGTCCATTTGAGTAGACTTTGCTGTTGTTTTCTTTTTGGCAGTGGTGTAAGTAAAAAAATATCTCTGCTGTTACTGTACAAATACTGTAAAGAACGGATTTGTTTGCAGTTAAAAATACTGCTTTTTCAAAATGAATCTGATTCTTGAAGTTTCTCATAGTATGTGGAGGAAAAATTGTTCTTTAAAGAAGAAAACCTTATCATTTGGCTTTGTTATGAAGTTCTTAGATAATCATGAGGACTATCCCACCCCAAGAGCTGAAAGATTCACATTTATATCTTTTCATGCCATCTTAATAACCTTGAAGAGAGTAACTGGCTCACTCTCTGAACAGGTGGCACGAACAAGATGAAAGCACGTTATGAATTCATTATTTTTTCCTAGTCGTATTTCACAGATGATATTTCAAAATACAATGAATAGTTGTAATAACAGTTACAGGGAAATTATCTGTAATCTAGATAAAGAATTATTTCAGTTTCAAGCACAATCTACCAGTCTCATGGTAATGAATACAGGACTATTTTAAAAAAGGGGGGGTGAGGAAGGAACCTTTTTTCTCTGATTCGATTCCGAGATACCAGAAAGAAAAGTAGGTAAAATAGAAAGTTGCTGCTGCTTCTTGTGAAATTGATGGATTCTGCTGCCAGGATTCTGCGTCACTGCCATTAGATTTTACTCATATACATTCTTTTCCTCTATGAGTTTTTGTCATGGATGTGGTCTTACCAGCATTATAAGAGCACCAGGTATGTACTAAAGCTGCAATGTTAACACAAGATAGGTGCTGGTTACCAGGGAAGTGGTGAAATACAATTAGTTTCTGATCTTACAGGCCAGAGGCTATTAAACTGTTAAACTAATATTATGCAGGGAGGGAGAAAGTTGTTTGCATATTACTTGTTTCAAACAGTGTTTGAGTAGACAGCAGCACGTAGCTGGTTTGCGTAAGGATGGAGTTCTGTCGAGAGCAAATCGTGGTGCTTCAGTGTCCCGGGTTTCTGGTGGGTCAGACACTTTGCAGAAGTGGTGGCTGGTGTAGGTCCAGTAGGCAGGCTGCTGCTCTTCTTCCCTCTGAAAAACAGCACTGATTTGGCCCCCATTTCTTTGCTTGCCAGCCAGAGCTGCGTTTTAAATGGGCGGCTTTTAAATGGCTCACTTTCCCATGGGAGTTGTGTTCCTTTTGCTCTTGAAACTGTTATGCTTGGTGTCTCATGGTGGTTGCTGTGAAGCTAAAATTCAGGACAGCATGGTGAAAGAGCTGCTGAAAATGAGAAGGAAAGCGCATAGAACGGTAAAAGGAACAGAATCTGTTGTGTGTTGGGCTCCAGAGGTGGTGGCTTGTACAGGGTGGGGAGTAGGAAGGAGTAAAGAGGTTTATTTTGATTTTGAGAGAAAGAACAATGCTGCAGGGAGCAGCTAGAGCCCTACCAAGGGTCAAAAGAAAAAGGCATGATCTGAGAAGCTGAACTTTTGTTAAATAGTCTTATTTTGAACAAAGAAAATTGGATTTTGGGAAGAGGAGGAACATGTAGTCCCATGAGAGCGTTCTTTGGCAAAGAGGTAGTTGAATTAATCTGATGTGTTGCACAAGAAAAAGCTCTAATCCATCTCTTGTATGCGTGCTCAAAACCAAACAAATGTAAAGCAGTTTTCTTTGTGTGTTATTTATAGATGCTAGTCCTTGCAACACACTGTTCCTCTGTGATAACCTTAGGCTGCACTTTGGCTTTTCAGACTCTTAGGAGTTCTCTGGAACAAGCTTTCTTCTACATCAGCTCTTAACTTTGGTTACTGGCACGCTATGCACCTTCTAAGTCTCAGACCATTGAACTCTGCCACAGTGCAGCAGATAAATCGGGTCTGTGGAGCAGACTTTAAGCCTGCAAGGGACTAGAGGTAGTTATAAGATTTATTATTTTTATTAGTATGTGTTTTAAGGTGGCCACGATAGGCATCTTTTCGGATTAGGTGCAAAAAACCCCTTTTTTCATAGATAGTGTAAGAGAAGGCACGGTATGAGAGTGAAAGGACTCCATGTTTCTGTCTGAAAATGCCAGTGAAATAGACTGGTGGTTGAAAAAACGCAAAAGTAGTTTGGGTAGATGTCATCTGCTCACTATTTCCTTTAGCTCCATTGTGGGTTCAGCTCTGTAAACAGGATGATGACCAAGAGTTGTTTGAACCGTTACTGTGGATATGCCTAATCCTTCTTTTAGGCTTTTCCTTCCCTTGAGCCCCCTTTACTGACCACTAGTTCTGATTTGGAGGTGGTTTCCAGGCAATCACTACAACTGTTAAATGGCATAGCAAAATAAGGCCATTTTAGAGTCTAGCTGAAATGGGGAAAACCTTCATAACATGGCGTAACAATTTTCACGTAGCTTAGTTGCCCTCATTAATTAACAAGTAAGTCCTGTCCCCCCAAACAGATCCTTACCATTCATGTTAGAGATTTTATTTCAGTTGGGAATAAAATTAAGACTTCATTACAAACTCCTAATGTTATTGTATGATGTTTTGAGTTTGTAATGACTCACCGTACAGACAGGAATCCAAAGTTGCTCCCCATGTGGTAAAGTTGTTGCGATCTTGTCGCTTCATTTGTTTAAAGAATGTTTTGAGATCCAGACTCTTGTTAGTTCTCTGGTTAGATCTTTTGTTCAATCTCTTGATCTTTTTATTTATTTATTTATTTATTATAAAGATCTATGGATTGGTTTGAGAATAAACACCATACTAGTTTTTTTTCTTTCGTTTAAAGCATGTGTTTGGGTTCTTCTGAGCATTCAGTTAAATCTCAAGATATGGGTCTATGCAGTCACTGACTGACTGATGCTGTTTAAGCAGTTATAAATAAGAAATGCAGAATGTGTTACTGTTACTGTTCATGATCTGCTGTATATTCTCACAAACGGTGCTTGTGTAACAGTAGGAAATAATCAGGTTTCTGTGAATAAGAGATCAATAAAAATGATGCAGATCTGTGTGACTGGGATTTTTTGCAAAATTTATTGGCCTTAAAACATTTACTGATATGGCTACTATGTTCAGTGCCCAGATCCACTCCATTTTATTCTCACGTTGAAGCTGTAGGATTGTAGCAGGTAGGCAAATACTTCTAAAAAGACAGAACCAGGTTATCAAAAATGTCAAGAACTATTGCATGATCTCCTTGATACAAAGAAAAGATACTGGAAACAGATCTGCTCTGTGTCTCTTGGTCAAAATGTAATTCCCAAGTTGTTCAATAGCAAGGTTAATTGCTGTTTTCTTTATAAAGCCTAGTTATATTTCACAGCAATTTCAGATCATATCAGCCTGAAGCATAGTGCAAACATGTTCCCTGAGATAACATGACACAAGTAAAAAGCCGTCATGTTGTTAACTTTAGCTTGTTTTTCTGGAGGTTTTTTAGTGGCATAGGTTAATATACTCAAGTTTGTATCTTTTTTCTATTTTTATTTTTTTTTAAGGAAGCTTTGATCTATTTTTCGTGTGTTTTACTGGAAGCTTTTCATGGATTAATTGTAAGGCAACAGACTAACTAACTAACTAACTAACTAACAGACTAATATAATCGGCAAGTGGCTGTTGGACTCCTGCGTTACATTAGGTTGGGGTAAAGGAGAAAGCAAAAGCCTCTGGTTTAACTTCTTGACATTCATAAGATGTTCCCTAACTGTTGTGTTGGGAGAAATGGTATATGCTGGTTCCCAGTTCACCATCGCTATACTTCCTTTATAATACATTTATATATTTTTAAAAGCCTTCGTCAGACAGGAATATTTCCTTCAAAATAAAATCCAGTTATTTTTGCATTTAGGCACTGACTTGTTTACAGAGATTTTGAGCCCATCTCCTCAGTTCATATGGTGCAATTTATGGTGACTTAGGCTGAAGTCTTTAGATGATTCCAATTACTGCATCTATCAATCTATTATTACACACAAAGCAACAGTAAGTTGCTTTCAAAGAAATGATGTGAAATTTAGATCTCAGCACTTGATGAAGTGAAAAATGTCCTAAGTGGATCTGAAAGGCTCACAGAGCTGTAGGTAGGGCTGAGGAAGACGTTACAGAAACTGAAGAAAACTAAAACCAAATATTTTTAAGGAATGAATATATAAATCCATGTCAGAAATAACAAAGCAGAACTAACTAGCAGAGTACAGACAAGGTAACAGGCCGATCAGAGCTTAAGAACAGGCTTCCCACAAGGAATTTTCCTGAGAAAAATACAAACAGAATGGGACAGCAGTGTAGCATACACTTACTGCACAGGTAACTCAGATATAAGCCTATTTTCCTTTCTGCTAGGTATCATAAAATGGCCCAGACTGAGAAGGTGAAATTGCAAGACAAAGTTACCTGAATCTGAGCTCTGTCCTCAGCCTGGCAGGCACATCACTGGCTGCTGTGAATTCCCTTGAAAGGCGAGTTTTCTCTCGTGTAACCTGAATTACTGAGTAAAAATCCCAGCACGTCTCAGACAGCAAGAGCCATGGGATATGCTCATCCCTGGAGATGAACACAGGAATAGTGAGGGCACAGCAACATGTATGTAACTTGCGAGGGGCAGAGCTCTGCCCTAGTTTCCTTTGTTCATACCTAGATGCCGTTCTCCAAAGCAAAGGATTAAGAATGTGGGAAATAAACTGCTGTTGGGTCACTAAGGGCTTCAGAATCCCTGTGATGTTTTGAAAATAATTTTCAAAACATATTAATATTCCCTAACCCTTTTAATGCATAAGAGGATGTCCTCATACTCTTTTCCTGTGTAACAAAAATATTTAGAAAAGAAAATTGTCTGGTTTTCCTATATTGACTGTTGATATTTTTAGAAGTACTATGAAGATAAAAAACAAACAAATTTTATATCAATGAAAAGAAACCAAGATAACAGTTGCATGTGATGTTTACAATACAGCTGTATCTTCCCTGTTTTAGAAAATCTTGAGTCTGAGATAGAAAGCAAAATCCAAACAAAGGGTGTCCCCTGCATTTTATGAGAAGCTGTCATACTTTTCTCTGATTAGACATATTCTTTTCTGTTTAAGGAGTCACTTTTAGCTATGCCTTATCCATACTAATAGAAAAGATTTATACCTGGAACAAATCTAGGAACTGAAAGTTATTTCATATAGTACTTGTGGGTATCTTTATCCGTAATGGCAAATATATATTAAATCTTGAAGGCATATTATCTTTTGATGCATGCTTAGCTCCTATTACTATTAATAGGAATTAAATATGTTGAAAGAAGAAAATATTCTCTGGCGTGCCATTTTGGAGACCACAGCTTTTAAATGCCTTGCTCTATGGAAGTGGCTTTTCTGTTTTGACCAACAGTGAAGTAGTTTTGCAGCATTATACAGGCATGTGTTTTGAAATACCAGTCAGAAATAATTGTTTACTAGGAGAAGATAATGTTGCAGTCACGGCATTTTCTGTAATGAATGTACAAAGTGCAAAGCCTTTGGAAGTGCAAAGCCTTACCAGTGGAGAATGTGCAGAGAATTCATGCAGTATCCCTGAGCACTGCCACCATCAAACAGGAGCTCCAAACTCTTTTCTTGTCAGAATTTTTTTTCAAAGCTCTCCCTCAGGGAAGTCACGGGAGGAGGGAGAGAGGTAGAAAGACTTTTCTCAGTCCCTGTTCTGGCTGCTTCCTTGGATTTTGCCTTTAATCTCTTTGTTTCTCTTTGATGCAGATACACAGGCAGTTCCACCAAACAGCACCGAGAAAAGCTCTTTGCCAGCTGCCTTCTGCGTCTACTTTCTGTTTGGATCCATCGTGCCTATCAGTGCTGAGTGCAGGGGGTAGGGGCTTTACTTTTTCAGCAGTCTAGTTTCAAACAGGAGGTTAATGGCTTTCTTACATTTCTCAGAAGTGAAATGGAGAATGCAAATTCCAGTGGGATCTACCTGAACTGTGGCAGTACAGTCTTACAGCCCTAGCTCCTCTGTCCCTTTAAGTGCTAATCATTAGCAATTCTTTTTTTAATAAGGAATTTTGATACATTTTTAGGTTGCTAAATATTACCTGTATCACCTAAGGCTCATCTTTCATCAAAATAGAATTTGGTTTGTCAGATTTGAGCTACAGTTTCTTCCACATATCTTGCAAGTATTTATGTAGGCATCTGTTGTACTGTGCAGTACTTGCACTACTGTTTTGTCACACATTGTCTTAATATATTACCTTGCAGTTACAGTTAATATTTAAAGCAGAAAATCTTTTTTTGTTGTTGCTGTTCTGAAATTTGTGAGTTCATTTCCAAAATGCAGTCATTTGAACCTCTATTGAGCTGTAGTATGAAATTGTATTGCAGATTATTGTGTGTATATGGCCAGGAAACTTAGTAATTCACCGTATCTATTAAGGTCGTAAGTCTGCTGACAGAGATTAGGGGTGTTTGACAGAAAAAATGGTATGGCATCTTTCTTACTTTGATTTTATTAATTAAAATCACAAGCCTGTGTAAAAATATTTTTCTAGAATAAACTGCTAGTAATGGCTGTAAGGAGGAAGAAGTTACACTCAAGATCCAGTGTGAATCAGGGGGCAAGATCTGTATATATTCTAGACCCCTGGGAGAAATTAAATCAGTAAATGCTTGTTTTGATCCAAACTTGATAATTTAATCCTTTTTCCCATACTTTTGTGCGGTTTTTATAAAGTGGTAGTTTAAAATCAACAAGTAATTGTGGGAGTGTCCTTTTAATCCAGAAAGAGAGCGAATTGGCAAAATTTACTTGTGGAACTGCAACTAAAACATTGAGGGGTGTTGGCATTGTGAACCAACATTGAAGTTGCAAATTGTGAATGAGGTTTCTTGGTAGTTCATTTAAGCCATTACCTCAGAGGCTGGTATCAGTGCAGCCACAGCGGCATGGAGCTTACATCAGACAGTTTCTTCAAGGTTTTGTGGACTGTACTAAGTACCATTCTTTGGCTCTCTGCACAGTTGTGAATATGCTTGTTAGTTGAATAAAGTGATATTCAGCGTATCTGTTGAAGCTTTAAGCGTACCTTTAGAGTAAAATGTAGACATACCTGAAAACAGGTCATGTCTTTACCACTGTGTCTACAGGGTCAGAATACTCTCTTCTTGTCTCCCTGACTTTTAAGTAACATTAATTATACAAACTGATTGATTTAAAACTTTCTGGGACAATGTAGGGAGGTAGGTCTCTACCTACCTTTTAGATGTGCCTCCAGAGTGCTATGTGCAGTGGCCCTGGCCTAGGATATCTTTTACATATCCATCCTTCCTCCCTGGGAAGTTTCTTTTGCAAGTCTCAGTGCTTTTGTGAGGTAACTTGAAGAGGCCTCAGTACTGTGTACTTGAAGGTTTTTCTTTCCGGTCACCCGGACGTCTTTCTCTCTGATTTTAATTTCTTCCCATGTGGAGATCTTGGAATTCTTGTAGTCTCCTCGTGCATTTAATCTTTTAGTATACCTGTGTCTCACGTTGCCAACACCTTATTGTCACAGCCCGTAACCTGTGGACTGGACCTCAAGCCGGATTTCTCATGCTGTGTAAAACCCCCAACCCTGACCAGTGCTTTTGACAGGTCATTGCCCTTGCAGATTTCTTTGTCTTGAAGCACATCCCATTCTTCAGGGGCTGCCATGGATAATTTGAACACGTTTGTATTGTTCCTCTGCACTGTACGCTGCTGTAATTTCAAGTAATGTGACAGTAATCTTTTTTAATCTAATTTTAAAAGAAAATACAAATTTTCAATCAAAAGCCTCATTTAAGATTTTGGCAGGAAATATACATGTTCAGTTTGAAAATAATTGTGCTCTGATCGGTAACCAATACTTAATGACATGCACCTGTTCAACCAACAGTGTTGCAACAAAACTTGTTTTCTTGCGTCCTTGCCTGGTATGCCTTTTACAGAACATGTCTGTTGCATTTTGATTTTTCACACACACACACACACACACACACACACACACACACACACACACTGGTACTTCACAGTGGTGTATAAGACTAAATTAGTCTTTTTTTCAGTATTCTTCCTATTTTTAATCTTGAAGTAAAACCACATGAACTTTACATACCATAGCAGCTTGGTGTCGAATGATACTGGATCCTACTCTAGTTATTTTGTATAGCTTTAGAAGGTACAATTAAGTAGTAACTTTCTAGTTAATCTGCCCTCCCATACAGGGGTGTATGTGTGGGAGTATTTCCAACAGGAAAACCTGAAGAAGAAAGGGAGTTCTAATGCTGAACTGAAACCATTATGACTGTACAATTCAAAATTGTTTTTCAACAGTATAGTCTTTTAAAATACTATGTTAAAAATAAATATCCCTTTTCATTTTCCACCCACTGGCTTTCTGTTTCTGGAGCAAGTCAGTCACTCCACCTGTATCAGCTCGCATCTTAGACCGAGAACTCCCGGTGTATGCTTCAGTTGCTGGCTCTGTGCAGAATTTCAGAAGGGCAAGTTCAGAAATACAGTAGAAAAACTACTGCTTGGAGGATAATTTTTATTCCTTCAGAGTGCAATATTTTCAAACTATGAGGAAAATACCTTTCAGGAGAGTTCAGAAAGATGCTGTCTCTTGGGGAGGAAGGAATAAAATTACCTGAGATAATAATAAACTATAAAAATGTCAGCATCTCACAGGATGTGGGATCCACCAGGAGTCTTGAAATCATTTATTTCAAGAGCAAATTTATCATCAGTTTGAGGTTACTATTGTGGAATACGTAAGATGGAGGAAAGGATCTCTGGAATTCAGCATGGACCTTTAAAATAGGCAGACGTAGAGCTAGAAGAGAAATTCCAGGAGGGAATGAATTAAAGTACCTTTGTCTCTTGTGTTATAAACAACCAGCCCCAACAAAGCTGTGCCATCCATGTGTCCAGGAAGCTTCCCTCAGCTTACCTGCCTTGTTTGTCTACTATGGAAAGATCGTCAACACTATTTGTTCTGTGCATACTGGAATATTATACTGTCGTTGTTGGTAAAGGCACATTACATATCTCTGTCCTCTTGGGAGCAGATACATGCTTAGGAGAAAAGAGCTATATAGTCTATGAAATTTTGTTTGATGTGGTCGCCATTTCTTTAAGTCTGCTTTTTGGATGGAGATAGATGGTTTTAGCCACAAACCTCTTCCCATTAATTTCCTTAATTCATTCTGAGAGGAAGCTGAAAAAGCTTTGAAGATTCACAAGGGTAGAGAAATGTGGACTTGACATAGTCTTGGATTTCTGGTAACATCTGAATTGCCTGAATTTTGGGGGAATGTAGTCACAGCTTTTAACCTAAAGTGATCTTAATACTGAACAGAGTCAGTGTGTCCCAGTGGCTTGTTCATCAGCATTGCTCCAAGATGTGGGAGCTGTAGCTGTGCCATAGGAATCCGTTTAGTATCTGACCTTCTCCTTCATGTCCCCTTTTTGGACAGCTCTGCAGCCTTTCCTCACCAGTTGCCTAAAGTCCACCTACCTCTTATACAGGTGAGGTGCTGGCAGGAGGACTGGCTGGTGTGTAAGCTTTGCACTTGGCTTGGTGGATAGTGGTGCTGCTGAAGGGGGAGATTGCTGGATGGGGATAGCTGTCATAGTAAGAGGTGCTATGTGTTTTTAATTTGAAGATAAATAAAAATAAACATTTGGGGGAAATGCAAAGTTTTTGCTCCTACTCCTAAACCTGTTCTTTGCTCATAGAATTAAAGATCTATATTAAATACTTTCTGCCTTGTAAGCAATAAATATCTGGAAAAAACAACTTTTGCTCCTTTTTATTATCATTGACTTTATGAAGAGCAGTGTTCAAGTGTAAGTATTTCAATACAGTGTTCAGTAGCCTATTGAGGAAAAGCTATGGATCACAAGGTTTATTGCCTAACTGTTATAAACTTAAACTATTTCCTGTCACTAGATCTCTGACCCTTTTTTTTTTCCTACAGAAGTTAGCTCTTTATTCAGATTGATTGCAGGGGTGTGTGTGTATTTTTTTTAATATTTAGACAGCAGATTAAAAGCACTTGAGGCTCTTTCCCCCATGAAACATTTTATGAAAAGGAACAATAGAAGCTGCTTCTTCTGCACCATCAGTTTTAATGTAAACCCAAAGGGACAGTTTTACACTATGCTCAGAATATGTCTCTGAAGATAATGCTACACTGGGACAAAATACATAGTGCTACTTCATCCGCTGGAAACAAAGCTGCAATAACTTTTCTTAATTGGGGGATTTTCGGTATTTCTACTTGGTAGTAGAAAGACGGCATAAATAACAATGGAGTGCACCCTTCGGGTACACTTTCTCTAAGTAGCATACTCTGGGCTTTCATTCCTTAAAGAATCCGTATGTTTGAAAATTAAAACCTGTCTCTTCAGCTGATTTTTCTACTTCATGCTGCCCAGGAAATAAAGAAATCTGAGTGCCGAGAGTCTGCAATATGTATTTTAATGATACATCCTGGGAGGAGTTCCCAGTGTATGAGCACACTTGCTGGAGGACTTAATATGGCTTTGAATGTTGCAGTATGAGCAGTGATAGAGGTGTTGCCTCACTGGTTCTGCTCTTCAGCTTTAAAAAAATGTGTGTGTTCTTTGGGGCAGGGACTTTGTATGATGTCTAGTATAATGGACCCGTGAGCCTTGATAGTACAACCAGACCTCATTCCCATGGATAAAAGGAGGAACAGGGGCAGTAGGGCAGTAGGTGAGTCTACAACAGCAGTATTTTATTAGAGCAAATGAAAATATCGCAGTGAATTGCTGTACATGCTAGTCAGGATCAGCACCAAACTGGTGAAAAAAATTGTTTCAATGGAAAATGCAGTCTATGGGGCTTCCAGTGCAATTTGCTAAGGGACGTCCTTGCGGCAGAAGCTGCAGAGATGAAACAATGTCTGCAGCTCTTCACTATGAATTCCCTCTTTACTATGTGTTTTCTCCTCAGTATAACAGATCTGAAAAATATTGAATAAATATTCCATAGATTTTGGGGTATGTAAGTGTATATTTTCTTTTTTTTCAGCAAAGATAAATTGGACAGTGTCTGGCTAAATCCAAATAAATAAATAAATCCTGTGATGGAATTAGTGCTGTTTTGAATAGTTTCTAAGTAAGTATGTGTTTTTCATATAGTTACGCTGTGAATATAATGGTATAATGGTTTGGTTTAGTGTTTGGGTGCCTGAAATTAAAAAGGTGTATGAAGAGACAGCAAGAAAAGAGGTGCCTATATAAGTCATCTCTTGGTAAACAATTGGAAGTTTTTAACACAACAGTCAGAGTACAAATGAGGAAACCAGCTCATTTTTAGTGTACTTACTTTCACTTCACTACCAGTTAAATGCAGATTCTGTTTGTACATTCTTTGATGTAGTGCCTAAACAAGGGAACGTGTACTTAGGTTCCCAAACTGTCTCTTCAAGTGACGTAGTGTTGTGCTTCAATGATATAATATAAATTAGAAAATTATTTGAATATAAATGTGGTCTTTTTGGGGTCATTCAGCCATCTGCATTCCAGAGCTCACTTAATTATCGTTGATGGACAGGTGTCGAGTTAAACCTTAAACATCTCTGCTGAGAGCTAATCTACAGCCTTACTTGGCAGCTTGCTTCTGTGTGAAATGTTCTTTTAGCATCTGTGGGTTTCAGTGGTGCAATGATTAAGATCCCTTTAACTTCTGAAAGAGAATCATGTTGTCTTGTTCTGTACAGACTTCTGATACAATTGTTCTGATACAATTATTGAAGATCCACTTGCTTCTTTCTAGATAAAAGCCATACTTCCTTTCCATGTTCTTTGCTGGGGCTTGCGTCTGCTACCTGATTCTGTTCTTGCTAGCAGTGCCTTTTTTTTTTCCTCTCAGCATCATTTTTATGAGACTTGTGGTCTCAACATTTTTCCTTTGCTTTTCTTTCCTAGATTTTTCCCAATGTCGTTTATCCATTTCCAACCCTTAACTTCTAGTGGACTATTTTAGTGGTATCTTGAGTTTTTTTTCTGTAGATGAAGAAGTGAGAACAGTAGCTTTAGGTGTGGGTTTCATCGGTGCAAAACTGTGGATGTTTAGCAAACGCACCCAGTGCAATATGGCTGTGTCTCCATGACAAAGACATGCGATGAATATCTAAATCCTACCAAACGGTTAGAAGATACTTGGCCTAACATAAGGCAGGATCAAGACACAGAAGAGTGAGTGCCAGCGCTTAATTCTAGTTTTTGTTAAACACTGACTTTTTTTGAATGAAAGCCACCAGCATCCTAATTTTACTGTGATTTTTACATGGCTGTTCACAATTCCAGGTGACTTTAAATGTAGCCTATGTACTTTTCTTTATCAGTACCTTATTTGAGGCTCCACTTTGCTGCTTGCAAAGTTTTCCTTAGGCTGAAATTTTTGATGGCCACCATGTGATAGCCCAGGGCAGGGGAAAGCAGCAGGTAATGGATGCTTTCCAAGTGATGGCCTGGACCAGTTGTCGCTTCGTTGTTTTGCTTCATACTTAATGACTCGCTTCTGCTTCTGAGTGAACTTAAATAACAACACGTGATACAGCCTTAATGCTCTCTACATAACATGTAGTCATCAATGTCTCCTATATACACAACCTCTCTGCAAGCTCAGCTTACTCTAGGGCAGGTGGCATGGTGAAACAAGTTAGAAATCCTGTGGGGGGAAAGATTTTCTTATGGTGGTTGTGGACAGTTTTGGGTCATGAAATAAGTAATTGTGCATTCACTGTACTTTGAAATTTTAGTTGTTGTTAGACACCCCACCCCCACACCCCTTTGTTCTTTTAACTGAAGAACAGAAGTAGTAGAAGCTGTGATTTTATTTTTTTTTTTTCTATTAAAAAGATCTGGGAAATTGCCTCAGGTGATTATAGCCATTAATCAACTGTAGCAAGAAAGACTTAAGGGTCTTATTTTAAAGGAGGCTGGAAAAGGTATAAAAAGCTGCCTGAGTTTATTAAACGTAAATCTTCATAGATGAACCTGAAAACTGGCTTTGATAAGCCCTCTTTTTCTGAGACATGGGAAATCTCAGGGATCTTAAACTGTCTGGAGCTAAGTACTACATAGATGGTAATTAGCTGAGCTGAAGAAATTGTGGATTGATATTGATTGGGGATGGTAAAGAACAGGCTAAAGGAAAGTAGTCACTGGGCTGTATATATAAAAAAAAAAAAAGTAACTAGGATCAGAAGGAAATTCTGTTTAATGTTTCCATTATAGACTTTGGCACAAAAACTGGGTGTGTGATGACATATACAGTTAGAAGATGTTTCTGAAGAGGGAAGGGATGAAAATATAATACAAGAAGAACTTGACAGTAAGGCTAGAGTAGTAAAAATGAGGTGTAATTGAACAGCATGATATTAAAGGTCAGGCAATTAGTAATCTGGAAATTCCTCAGCTGGAAGCAACGGAAGCACAAAGCTTGAATGTATTAGTTTACATGTAACTGAGTTGCTGACTTGATGTGATGAGATGGATAGATACAGTCCTAGGAGGTGTTGAATGAGCTTCTTTTGGGCAGGGAAGGGAGCAGCTGTCATGGTCAGGGTGAGGAGCACCTGTGGATGTTCCCTTGGGGAACCTTGTAGAGGTCTGGTCACACATAAGGATGAACTCAAACTGGAGCAAGTGAAAGCAGGGCTGCTAAGAAACTTGGGGAAATTGAAGAATATTTTCACTGATACTTCAAAAATATAATTAACTATTACTGGCTGGTGAAATGCTTCAACTGATTGTTATTGAAGTTGGACAGTAATCTTGTCAATACCATTTTCCTCCTTTTCCTCCACACAGATGTCTGTGTTGGGGTGCAGCAAGGAACCAGCTGCCAACTAAGGACTGGAAGCCAGGACCCCAGCATGGTGAGACAGCCAGCTGGGCAGTGCCCCCGCCGGCAGGGGCCCGGGCCCACACCGTAAGCCAGGGCTACCCCCAGGGAGGGCAGCCAGGTTCAGCTGAGAGTCCCCATTGCTGAGCAGGTCTGTGGTGGTGCGACAGGTCTGAGGCCAGCCTGGGAAGCCAGGGTCAGTGATGGTAACCAGGGTCAGACACAGCCCAGGGGCAGCTGAGCAGGCCTGTGGTGATGGGGCAGGTCTGAGGAGAAGCTGGGGTGTCTGTCTGGAGTGTCTGGTCTGGTTCAGCAAAGCCCCCGGCCAGGTAGGGGCATGGTTGTGATGCTGTTGTGGCGTGGTACAGGTGGGGTCCCAGGTGAGAGCCTCAGCTTAAAAGTGGCTCTGAAGGGAAGGGTGGCCCCCGAGGAGGCTTCTTCACAACAGCTTTTCTTTTTTCAAGTGTGTGTCGACCAGCGCTGGCCCTGAACCACAGCAGCCAGAGTCCTGAGGGCCAGGGCGATGCACCCAGGGGACTGGTGCTGCAAGTCTGTGTTAAAAGATGTCTTGCTTGAGCTCCTCCATATTGCAGTACCTGGTGCATTTACCGCTGTCCCTTAGCTTATGTGAGCGGCCGGGTTCCTCCCAGAGGAGCAATGCCTAGGTGAACCTGTCCAGTTAAATTTTCCCACGTAAGACACTCCGACATGAAAAGGTCCTTTAGAAATGCTGCCTTGTCAGGGCCTGGTGCGTGTCCCCTGCCACCCCATAGAGGTTTGGCTACTGGGGGCTCAAGGGCAGTTTTGATATGGCACAGCTGGATGACCTTGAGATGCTCTGGCGGGGCCCTGCCCCCCCTTGCTGAGGAGATGATTTCAAGGTTGGGCTCTTGCTTTTGTTGTCTGCATTGGCTGTGGTGCAGCCGTGCCTGTGCCTGGCCAGGCACCCTGTTGGTCTGGACTCTGACCTGCACATCTGACTCCACAGCTGATGTCAGACCTGCCTTGTCTCTGGGCTGTTGGCTGACTCCAGTTACCATTGCTGGACCAGCCTGCCCTTGTCACTCCCCGGCACTGCCTTTCATTTTTGACTTGGGCTTCTTGCTGTATCAGTTTTGGGGTATCATCAGGAGGGAGGCCAGATATTTTTGGTGTAAAGACAGGAAGAGAAACGCATTCCTTTGATTTCCATCCTCTACACATGCCATTTCAGATACTATCCTCCTCTGATAACTCTCTTCTAAAATGAATAATTTTCATTTGTTTTCATGCTCTCTTTTATAAGATTTCTTTCCACATTCTCATGATAATCCATCTATCAGCTGTTGACCTTAGCAGTGATTGCCATATTTAACATGCAGAAGTTCTTTATGTGATTACAAAGCAAAATATCTGTGCTGGATTCTGTTTTTTAAAAAAAAAATAAATAAAAAAATTAAGATTTATACTAAGTCTAATACATAATAGAGGAGTTGAGACGGGTCAAGGAGAGACTTTGCTTTGTCTGCAGACTGGATGAGTTATCTGTAGTATATAAATCTGATAGCTTACAGCTCCTTTTTTTAATCATTTCTATCTCATGCTTCTCCTGAGTAAGACTCTTGCTCTGTTACATGACCTCTTATTCAACTTTGTACTTAACAGGAAAACTGCATAACAGAAAATACATCATATTACTGTCCTGGTTATTTCTTTTGTTTAAGATTTAGCCTGTCTGGTTTAGCCCCAGTAAAATCAGTGCTGGCTCTTTTCCAGCTATCTCCGTTTTAGATGATGCTTGTCTCTGTCCTGACTTAAACATACAGGGAAACAAACCACAGTTTAGAATACCTTGACCTTGTATTGTAAAACTGGGAGGATGAATTGTTCAAGAGAGAGACTGGACAAAACAACAGAGATATTTGGCAAAGGAGAAATTTACTCAGCCTGGAAGGGAATGTTATTAGATGACCTGTTGCAATGGTACTGCCCCATTGTATTAAACTATGCCACAGTGACCAATACAAGATTCCACTTGGTCTTCTTGGACCAAATTGAGGTGGATCAACTAGTAACAGACCAGCCCAGGAGAGGAACATGAGGAAGAGTTGGCTGTTTTCTTCAAGTTTATAACCCCTTTGGGAGAGAAGGGAAGGGAAATTCTTGCAAGTCACTTTGCATCCCAAACAAAAAAAAACACCCAGACACGAAGTTTTGGGGTTTATTTATAAGGGCAAGAGGTAAATTAAGAAGCAAACTCTTTGTCTGAATGGGCATTCAGAAGAGAAGCAGCTTCTTTCCCACATCTGCCAAAGTGTTTTGTGACCAAGTGTCCGAGCAAGGACTGAGCAAGGAAAGGATTGTAGCAGTTCTTACAGGGTGGCCTTAGCTTAGTAAAATTAGAAAATTTAGTAGATGATCTTCGAGTTTCCATTCTGCTGTATACTGTACTTTCTTCTGTTGCACTCTGCTCTTGTGATGGGAATGTATGCTCACTGGGGATTTAAGTCAGTATGGCAAACTTCAGGTATTGCTTTTTAGAGACCTAAAGCCAGTGTCATTATAGGTGTCACTAAATTAGCTAAGCATTTAATTCCTGGTTTAATGAATGTAACATTCTGTTTTATCCACACATTTTTATTCTTACCTAATTGAGATCCTAAAGGATTAACAGAATGGGCACCAACTATAGTAATTTTTATTCTGATATACAAAAGGTGCTTTCAATTTGCATTTTAACTCCAGTTCTGCTTTACCACTGATAATGTGCAAAGCCCAGTGATATTATTACACTTTGACACTGAATTACCAGATAAATGACTTGTCAGAGTTCATTTATGTTTCTGAATGTTTGGCAAAGAGTGACAGCTGCATAGAGCTTATAATTCAGTGATGCATTATCTCAATGAAATAAAGCAGCTTCGCCTGAAAAATATATGCAAACCAAAATCTTGGGGGCCTAGATAAGGTGGTTTTAGATTAAAAATGTGATTGTGTGCCAAATAAAAGGATTAGTTCTAGAAGTCAGATAATGCCAGAGGAAAGGAGATACAGTGACTTGCCTCCTTTTCAGTAAAGAGCAGAATTTTGGACGAACATCAGGCACCTGCACTGGAAAAAGTTTTCACCCCTTTAAAATGGAAAAAGAACAAAGTTACTGATATTGTTCAAATTCAGTTTTGTGTTTAGTGATTTCTAGTTCCCACTTTTTTTGATATGTATGATCTCTGCATGCTGCCAATCAATGTGATGTGACGTTTATCTGAGAAAAATAGAGGATAGCAAGTAATTTAAAAACATCTGATGCCACACTGATGCAAAATAAAACTTATGTATTTCCAATTCAGTATCTCTTAAATGTGGGGGAGATATATTTGCATTAACTTCCAGAAAAAAAATAGTAGCAAAAAACTTAAGGCAAACCCTGCTGCCTCTTCTTGTCCTCTTAGTATCATCTTAGTATCAACTCAGGGTTATTTTGTCAAAACCTCTGTGTGCAGTACACGATGTCTGGATTTTAACCTTTCTGGATTTTGCATGTTCTCAGATGGAAAAGCGGACTAAGCAGTCCTCATTCTCTTTCTGCTAGTACTGAATGTAATGGGAGATCGTGTTGCAGCTGCCAGTGCTGGAGGGCAGCCCTAATGCTGTGCAGGTGTGTGGCTGTGGGTCAGACCCAGGTGGGGGAGAGCGAGGTGGGAGGACCCTCCATGAGGGGGACCTTCTCCTCTGCCTTCACCAGCTCCACTGGGACCATATACTTGCCTAAGCTAGATGTGCTGCCTTGACCTGTTGGCTCAGACCCACCTTGTCATCAGGGTTCTTCCTGGTGATCCCTGGGCTGCTGGCCAGCCCTGGCTGTCATTGCTAGACCTACTCTGCCCTCTCTGCTCCAGGGCTGGTGCCCTGCTGTTGTGCTGGAGTCCTAGGTCCCCGATCTCTGCAGAGCAACCAGCCTGTGCTGCTCCTGACTGTAAGGTACTGGCTGTTTTCCTTTGTGGTGGTAGTTGGTTTACCTTTATTATCCTCTCTGGATGTTGCAGCTATGTTCTGAAATAAAATGTGAAAAGGTTTAATTTTGGATTGTTTTTTCCAGCCTAGTAATTCAACAGAATGAAACGGTACTACTAATGTTGGTAAAATTTTAGATGGCATTCTGCACCCCTTGGAATGGGAGAATAGTGCTGATTATGTTTTTTTTTAAAAAAACCCATACAGTTGCAAACTTGCATTAATATCTTCTTTTACTTCTTTAGCTACTATAAATGCTCTCATAATGCCAGATTGCCAGATATTATTATGGCTTGATTACTGGATTTTCAGCCCTAACTATATTAATTTGCAAAAAGAATTTTATAATTATGTATATTCATCAGTTCAATTCATGAAGGACAATGTGTGGTGTACATGAAATTAGAGCTGTAGAGATAAGAAGCTCTCCCTCCCCCACCTAGCAACTGCGTAATTAGAAGTGCTCATTTAGTGGATCAGTTCTCAATTATCCGTTAAGTGTAAGTATTTGAGTTAGATACATTCCCTTGTCTAACGTGACTGAACATAATTTAACATAGGGTATGTGAGATGTTGGCTACTGAAGGCAAACTGACAGATGACACCTCTTATAAATTGTACTTCTGAATATGAAACTTCCTACGTGTAGCCCATGTTTATTGTCAAAGGGAGTCAGAAGGTAAAAGGCAGACCCAGGACTATATAACATTCTGTAAGGAATACTGCCAGGGATGTGCTGTATAGTTTCAATTTGTTATAACAAGGTTTTGTTGTAATAAATACATATAGTAAATTGCATAGGAGGGATCAGACAGGATTGATGGTGGCCATGACCAAGCTCTGTTTATGGGTAGGTACATAAAAAGGATCAGATACCCTGCTGCTGAAAGAAAATATCTCCCAAAGAGTTTGATCACTGGAAAAAAGGAGTCCACAGTGTAAACCTGGTTGTGTGCTCATGGTGTGAGTTTATTGTTTGTTTTGTGTTTTTTAACCTCTTGCTGTATCAATGGGTTATTTTGTGAATGTTGTCACTGTCTGATAGAGTACTTATTTGACCAGTTTCAGTCTTCATTTTGAAATATTCATTATTAAATATCTGAACACCAAATAAACAGCATTACTGGAAAGCTAAGCTTTACCAGTACAGAACCATTTCTGCAAAGGAAGCTAGAGGGTGAATTTGTAGCATGCTTGTGACTTTGTCCCATATGATTTTTATTTTTTTTTAGAGCACAGCAAGGGTTGAGTTACCCAAGGTAATAGGGCAGGTACAGTCTTTTCAGATGTAGGAGTGCTTGAGCACCACTGGTCTAGAAAATTGAAGACTTGTTTAAGGGAAAATGCATGAGACCTGGGCAGCTGGTGCTATGGACTGCCCTCAAGCAAGTCGGACTGTTTTGGGGTGATGTGGGTTGCCTTGTTTCTTTCTTGCAGGCTCCTTCTTCCTGCAGTTCAGGCAGGTCCAAAGATGTTAATTTAGACTTCTCTTATAATCCTTATTGTCCTTGGGGATGTGTACTAATCTTGTTTAGCTGTCTGGTTGCTAATCTATTAATCTTATTTGTAAATGTGTTAAATATTGGACTGCATGTTATCTATAGCAACCTTATCACAAAATTCAGGCAACACCAGATAGAACATGAAGTGTTGGATAATGAATTTAACAAGCAAAATCAGCACCTGTGTTTCTTTTGCATATTGCATATGTATGATTTTTTCAGAATTTTCAATGTCAAAGATTCCAACACTAAAGCAGATGTTTATGTCCCCAAGACCAACATCTAGGCCTATGGGGAGAAAGTTCACCTTAAAATGAAAATGTGGGAAACTGCTTATCCTCTCTCCCCTTGTTACCAGTATTGTTTTGCTCTTTACACCACCTGCTTGTTCTCTCTAATAGTTTTGGCTACTTAGTATAGTCAAGCTGAACTTATGACAGCTGTTCTCAATTGGAAAATGCTAATGCTGCTTCTGTTTCAGAAATAAAAAGCTCTGAATCCTGAATTCCATCCGTCCCCCCCATATTAATTCACCTAGCAAGAGATACACCTAAGTTCATACAGAGGTACTCGTAGTAGGCGAAGAGTAATACAACAGTAAGCTGTAAATTTACACCGTGCCTTTCTTCACATAATACCACACTTTCAGAGTGAAGTCAAGTGAGCCCAAGGCAGGGGGAATGTGCCTGGTGTTCTGGGGGGGGTCAGTAAAGCCTGAGGCAGGTTGCTGGCAATGCCTCCAGTTCTGGGCTGTGCGTGGCAGTGGTTCAGACCTGTCTCTTATGGTGTTAATACTAGATCATCTCATGTAGTAAAGGCATGACGTGTTTCTCATCTAAAGCTATGTAATAGCAAGGGTCTTTTGTGATGTACAAAAAGCCACGGACGTTTTGGTTTAGAACACATGACTTTTTGATAAACTGAAGTGCATGAAAGGACACAAAGCCTGAGGTACTGTTTAAACCTGGGAAATATGCCCAGTTATTGTGTCTTTTGCCCCAAACTCCTTCTCATCACTTAGTTTAAAAACAAGCTTTAAAAGTAGATTTACTTTTTTTTCCACACCCTTTTCATACCATAGATATAAAGCAGAATAATTAAGCATTTTACTGGTCATTTGATGTTGTTTTGCACAGATTTATTTCAGCTAAGTGGTTTTCGAGTGTATGCAAAGAATGATAATGGAAGGTTTTGCTCGAGCACTTAAACTATGAACCATCTGTCAGTAAAATGGGATGTTGGTTTCCCATAAACCTTTTTTAAAACTTACTGATTGCTTAAAAGCAGTACGATAAGTAGGGCATGGTGTAATATTCCTAAATAGGTTTGTCATGACTACAGGAAGTGTGTTAATTTTGAAACCACGCTTTCACTTCTGCTCAGTGCATTTGTGTTTTTCTTTAACATGTCCAAAGATATATTCTATTGTACTGGGGGTGGGGGATACAAGCAAAGTGCACAAGTTTTATGCTCACCTTTGTGCAATAGGTGACCACCTCTCTGTTGTTAGTCCTCTTGGAAACCTTTCGTATGCTTTTTCTTGTCTTGCTTTGTTTCTGTGGTCTTGTGTGTGTAGGTGTATATTCTCTCCGCTCTCCTCCATAGAGTAATTTCCTTTCTTGTTCCTGCAGCACATTCTGGTGCATAAAGTCATGTTGTTTTCATTATGAGAAAGTAAACATTATTTTATGGATGTGAATGTTAGGTCGAAAAAGGTATTTTCAGTATAAACAAATGCATCACAATCAGTTTAACTGCTCTTTCTGCATGGGGAATAGTTGAGAATAGATAGCAATTGCAATTTATTACATTTGTTTGAAGTTGTCTTTCTTTCCAAGTTTTTTGGTGATTTGATTGGGGTTTGAAAGTTTCAGATTTCTCTCACAATTTGGGGATAGTTCTCAGTCGTAAGTGTGGCACATACTAAGAATACTTACCTCTTTTATTTTTTTTCTTTATATAGAGATCTGTAAAAAATCCAGTTTAAAGAGAATGCAAAAAAGATGAAATGACATTATCTTTAACTCAGTGGAGTACTTACATCGTTTTTCACCATACACCTCAAATAATTGAGCAGTTTGTTACATGATTATGCAAAGCAAGGATGAGTTTCCTTTCCTTTGCAACTGTTCCTTTGTATAATTATCCACCAGTAGGGCTAATCCATGATACCTGGATGTTATCAGGTAAATGCTGCTTTGCATCTGGGTGTTGGTAATACAAGATGTTTCATCATATGTTGTCCCTTCCCATGTTCTCCTACCATAGTTACCTTCTCCAAATCTGTGTGAAATGTCAGTCTTCTAAAGAGTAATTTAGAGTGTAAATGTCAAATCTTTTTCTTTTTTAGCCCTAGAGTAGGTCACTACTTGGAAGGGTGAAGGATGTGTTTATGTAGCCTTTATGAATATTTACCTTAATAGCTCAGTTGTGATAAACCTCAGAGTTATGGTGCTTAGAGAATCGTGGACGTGTCAGAGCTCCCTGTCACCCTTCAGAGAAGATTGAAACTTGTAAGAAGGTGGAGGTGAGCTGGAGGCCCAAGCCTCTGGATCTAGCCTCATCTGGGGTTTGATTCCAGGACTGCTTGTTCAGACTTGCATGTCTGGCTTGGCAAATTGTAGTCAGGATCAAAAGGACAGAAAATCTGAAGATGATAGTTATAGATAAACATACCGTGGCCTGTGATGAAAGTTATCAAGGATGAAAGTTACTGATATGCATATTTTAGAAAGCGGTTAGTCAAGTATCTAGGCTTAAGGGTAAGAATACTGTGATATGTAACAGCTAAGAGACAGAGGCAGTTTTCAATTCATCTGAAAATATATGGTAATTCTGCAACCTTCATTATGACAATTTCACCACAGGGAAAAAATCTCTCATTATATGAGCATTGACATGCTTTGATGAAAATTTTAAAGATGTGTGACAAGTGAAAATTTTTCCACATTACTAGCATGTGGAGAAACTGCAGGGGGTTTGAGGACCTTTTTGAATAGATGAATAAACCTTATTTTAATAGAACTTCCTAATGAAGATGTTATATCTTCAGTCTAAAAATTAACTTGAACTCTAGTTACCCTCACATTTACCAGAAAAGCATGTGGATTTCAGCTTCCACAAAACAAATCTTCATGTACTTGAAAGTATAGAGAAAACTTTTTTCGCTATGACTTACTTGAGAACAGGGTGGGTCCTCACAGAAGAGCCTCAAAGGTGGAATCAGTAATTGTATGGGTAGGTTTGAATCCCAGATTTAATAAATATGGTATGGTGTAAATGTCTGCTCATGTCTTACCAGATCGCATATCACTATCCTCCTTTCTGGTTCGATTTGGTCTAACTTTATTTTTCTAGGGAATATTTCAGCTCCTGGAGGTGGCTTAGGTACTGAATGTATTGAATGTATTGTATGTATTGAATGTATTAGTTAAACAGGAATCCTAATACAGTAGCATTACTTTCTTGCAGTTTAAAAGCTAATGAAAAAGAAATAAGCTTTCAGTTGTTACACAGAATGATGAAGAGAGGCCAAAAATATTTTAGGAACCATCATTGGGTAGTGAGGAGTGACAGAGCCAAGGTTGGTGCTCAGAGCAACAGGGTTGATGCTAGCATCTGCATTGACAGTGGTTTTATGATCAGGTATATTTTCCTCCTTGTCAAAAAACAACCCCTCTCCAAACTCGCAAATCTGGGATTTACTTGAATTTAGAAGATAATAATTTCATTTTGAGAGTAAAAAAGGTTTAACTTGAAATTTAAAATTTAAAAAAGCCTACAGTTTAGATTTGATTGTTCCAGAAAATTTGTTTTTTATGAGTTTATAGATGCATATGACAGATGCATATAAATTGTAATGGGACTCTAGTCCTGGTGTGTTGCTGTTCTTGGCCACAGAACTGTCAGCAAACAATTCTGAAGTGCTGGTAAAAAAACAAATTACAATTTTCTCTACATTAACATGCGTTGGTCACTGTGTGTATATGTATAATAGGTTATAGTTGCATGGCTTAAATTTTATAATGGTATGTATTTTGAATTTTACAAGTGAATAACAAAACCCAAAATGTTTCACACGTTTTAAAATGTAACACTGATATATTCCCCTCTAAGCTGACATAGTCTTGCAAAACACTCAATTAATTAAAAATGTATTTTGATTGAAAAGACTTAATTTTTGTCTATGTTTTTCCAAATGAGGCATTTCTAAGAGTATTCAATTAATATCTCGGGGAGAAAGAAGAAATAAATCCAAAGCAGTTGAGGGAAGTTGGGAAATATCACAGAATCACAGGATACCAGTTTGGAAGGGACCTCAAGCATCATCTGGTCCAAGCTTTCTTGGCAAAAGCACAGTCTAGAGAAAATGGTCCCACACCCTGTCCAGCTGCATCTTAAAAGTGTCCAATGTTGGGGAATCCACCACTTCCCTGGAGAGATTATTCCAGTGGCTGATTGTTCTCATTGTGAAAAGTTTTCCTTTTGTGTCCGATCAGCATCTCCCCAGGAGTAACTTGTACCCATTACCCCTTGTCTTTTCCATTTGACTCATTGTACAAAGGGAGTCTCCACCTTCTTTGTAGCCACCCTTTAAATGCTGGAACGTAGTGATAAGGTCTCCCCTAAGCCTTCTTTTCTCAAGGCTGAACAAACCAAATTCTCTCAGCCTTTCCTCATACAGCAGGCTTTCCAGTCCTTTGATCATTTTGGTGGCCCTTCTCTGGACCCTTTCCAGCCTGTCCACATCTTTTTTGTATAGCAGGGACCAAAACGAAATCAATTTGTAGGGGTGACCTGTAATAGTTCTCCTGTAGCTCCTGTAATAGTTCATGTAGCAACTCTTCCTTCACTGATGGTGGGTCTGTGTTTGCACCAACCTAGATTTTTGTTCCCAAGGCCTGGGGCCCAACAGTGTTGGTAGAGACAGGGGTGAAGAAAGTGTTGAGAACCTCTGCCCTTTCAGCATGGACAGTGACTAATTCATCTCCACTGTTTAACAATGGGCCAATATTTTCCTTCTGTTTCTGCTTGTTGTTCATGTACCTGAAGAACCCCTTCTTGTCATTTTTGACGTCTCTGGCCAATTTCGATATGAGCCAAGTTTTTGCTTTTCTAACTGCATCTCTGCATGCCCTGGCAGTGCCCTTATAGTTCTCAAAAGGTATTTGTCTGCTTTTCCATCTCTGGTATGCTTCTCTTTTAGTTTTGAGCAGACTCGGAAGCTCGCAGTTAAGCCAAGGGAGTGTCTTGCTCTGCCTACTTCCCTTACCTTTAGAAAATTACCTTTAGGACATAAAGGGGGCGAACTGTTTTTGTGCTCCCAGGAGAGTGTTCTTGAAAAACTCCCAGCACTTGCTGTCTCCTTTATCGTCCATGGAAGCCTTCCACAGAATCCCTACCAGCTGAGCTCTGAGTGAGCTGAAGGTTGCTGTTCTCAAATCCAAAAACTTTGTCTTTGTACTAGCCTTCATCATGCTCAGAAGGATCCTAAACTCCACAATATTGTGATCACTGCAGCCAAAACTCTCACTAATCAAGATATTACAGAGCAGGTCTTCTTGGTTCGTGAGTAGCAAGTCCAGCAGTGCCTCTTTCCTGGTCGGCACTTCTAACATTTGTATGAGGAAGCAGTTCTCTAAGCATTCCAGAAACTTGATGGATGACATGTGAGCTGCTGTACTGTTCTTCCAACAAATGTCTAGGTAGTTGAAATTACCCATAAGAACCAGGTTCTGTTGACCCAGAGCTTGCTTAAGTGACCCAAATAATGCTTTGTTGGCCTTTTCATCTTGGTTTGGAAGTTGATAGCAGGTGACTACTGTAAGATCCCCCTTGGATATTGACCCAGAGGCATTCAATAGGGCTTCCACAATCACCATAGTTGACTTCTATACCTTCAGTGTTCTCCTTAACATAGAGCATGACTCTTCCTCCTCGTCTTCCCTTCCTGTCTTTATGAAACAGCCTGCAACCATCCACCATGATCCTCTAGTCATGTAAGTTGTTCCACCGTGTTTCAGTTATTCTGATGATATCATAACTTTCTGACTGGGTGCGGAGCTCCAGTTCCTCCTGTTTGTTCCCTAGGCTGCATGCGTTGGTATACATACACTTGAGGTGGTTGGTCTTCTGGCTCTCATCTTTAGAGGCAGCTAAGGGACATTGGTTGCTGCTCTGGTTGGCCTGGCTTATTACCCAGTTGGCTGCAGTGGCGTGAGCGTTGCCTCTTTGGATCCTGCCCCCAAGTCCTTCAGCTGTAGCCTCACCAAGTTGGCCTGCTGCCAAAGACTCCCTTGCTTCTTCTAGACTGTGGATCCCATCCCTCCCTAGCAGGCTGTAGTCATAGAAGAATGAACCATTGTCATAAAAGCCAAAACCCTCACAATGGCACCAGCCACAAGCCAGAGGATGATTTGCATTATATGTCTATTTCTGGCTGCACCCTTTCCTCCAACTGGTAAAATGGAAGAAAAGATAACTTGGGCACCAGTACTTTTCGCTTGCACCCCTAGGGCTTTGTAGTCTTCCTTGATTCTGCCCAGGTTCCAGGTTGAGGTGGCATTTGTCCCTACATGAAAGCTTAGCAATGCAGTAGCACTATATTGCAGTTCTTCTCTCTACGCTAGTTGTGCCACTTCAGCTAAAAGGGAGCTTGAGTATTAGGTTATACGAGCATAATGGCCATTTATCTGTGGTTTCTGGCTTCCCAGTAATGAAGCTGTGGACCTCCAGAAATCCGAGACAGAAAAGTTGACTAGATGGAGCCAATAATGGACGGGGTTAGTTAGGGGGAACTGGAGCCAGCTGGAAGACCTACCACCAAATTTGGAAACTTCTTTGCATAGGAAAGCAGGGCAAATGTTAATCTGAGGAGGAGAACAAGAAGCAGGGGAGTGAAAGACTTTATATTGTTGTATTTTTCTTAAACTTATCAGACCCCCCCAGAATGAAGATGGCTAGAGTGTTCAGGAGGAAAAGGGAAAGCATAAAAGTGCAGGAATGACACATCCAAGCCTCTGAAATATGCCAGTTTCTTGACTAGATGGCTGATATGACAAAACTTAAGGTTGAAGGTAGGAGAAGTGGGAAGAACTGGGTAACCAGAGAACTCCCATCAGTCCATGAGAAAGGTGAGGTGGGATTACTTCTGTAGTTCAGTGAATGAAATTCGGGAGAAGTTCAAAACTTCTCACCTCATTAATGGTGAGCCTCTGTCCTCTAAGAAGTACAGCCTGACATACATGTGTCTATTCTAATATGTTTTTTCACACCTCCAGGACTCCTCCTCCATTCTAAAGTCAACCCTACTAAATAATTTATATTTTTAATAGGTAGGAGAAAAATCCATGCAAATGCACAGGTCTTTACCCTATGATTAGAGCAATTACTCAATTTGTTATTACAGAGCTTTGAAGCAATTTCATTGCTTTGAAAAAGGTATTTGGCTGGATTTGGTGTAATAGTTAAGTAGAGGGTCTTTTAAGACTGTAGCAAAAAATCAAAATGTAGACTGATATAAAAAATATAAAATAAACATAATATCATAAAACAATTTATAAAAACAATGCAACTCCTACCTCAAATTACTTCTCTGTGTTTAAGTAGTACATAGCATTAAAGAAGTCTTATTCTACCACGTTGAGAAGTATGAAGTCCTCACAAGGATACTGACAGGTATGAAATAACTCTGTCCGTACTCCAAGCTAATGAGCTTTAATTGTGAAGCCATCTTTTCACTAGGAAGGTGTATGCATTATTACGGCCACAGCCACATGCTTTCTCTTCTGACCCTGTCTTGTGCATGGCCAAAATGCCCAGGTAGGAATTGAGGTCATATGGACGACTGTGGTCAGCCTGCTCTTATTGTTTAGAAATTCTTCTCTCTTGAGAAAATACTGTAAACTATTAGCAATACAAGTGCACTGTGGATTACTATTTGATGTTTTCTCTTTTTCTATGTAAGGATGTCAGAAAAGTGTAGATTCTTATGGAAAAGGAAGTTTACTTTTATTGGAAAAAAACCTCAGAAACTTGCAGGCAAAACTAGTAGCTTTTAACAGTGTATGTGCGCTTTTTTTTCTTCCTTTGTCTTTGCACTGGTAAGTTTTGAGTTGACATTTTGAAAAAATAAACAAACAAAATGCCCACACTAAACCCCCCACCCCAGTAACTCCTGTACCTTTCCTGAAAGCTAATAGCAAATTTCAAATCCATCTTTAGATGTATTGTTAGTTATTTTTCCCATTTTCATTTATTAACATTGAATTTCATTTGACATTCTGTCACTCATTCAGTACTATGACATACTTCCATGCTTTGTAGCCAGCTATAGATTCGACTATTGCAAAATACTTGGTATAACACACAAGTTGTCACCTTTTCCAGGCCACAAATCTCTGTTTAAGATATTGATGCATCCCAATGACAGCCCCGCTCCATTTTGGATGGGCAGTGATTAATCCAGCCTTTAGTGTCTTACTCTGTGCTGCACCAAGAGAGGGACTGACCCTTCGTAGAAGGATTTGATGTCTTCCAAGGGACAATACCAAAAATGTGTGTGTTCTGCTTTTTGTTTGTTTGGGGTTTTTATTTATTTGGTTTTGAAAGTGCAAATATACTACTACATTAACTGAACACCTGTTCATGTTAACTTGTGTACTTTTTCAAAGAATTCAAACACACTTGTGAAGTAGTTTGTTTAAACAAAAGGCTTTTTTTCCAAATATATTTAATAATTCTCTCACCGTAATTGCTCTTTGTTTTCCCAGAACAAAGTAGACCACTCTATAGTTCTGTGAATCGCCTTTGTTTTAACCTTTATAAAGATTAGGACTGTATTAGTTATATTTTGTTCCTTTTTTGCAGGATGCAAGTGGGAGGAGATGTAACTGTTATAAGCACCTTGATGTTCTAGTTCTGTTACAATTCCTGATTGAGTTTTCATCAGCTTCAGAAAGTCTGTTGCAGTTTGATATTTTTGTTTGTTTAAAATCATTTCTTTTGAGCTTCAGTTTGAGTAAGTTTGTCAATGATTGGCTTAGAGTGTGGACCTCCCATCTTTTGGGTAGTGAATACAAATGCCACTAATTTGGTTGGGCTTTCAGCTGGCTGAGACTTTGTGTTGAGCTCCCTCACGCCTTTGATATGTCCGAGGCTTTCTGCCTGTGAAAAAGCATCTGCCTCTGAAATAGGACTGGCAACACGGGCATGAAGCTTGAATCTGGATGTCTGCTGAACAGAGTATTATGTGTTTAAGACAGTTTAGCAGTAGGTGTTTGCTTGTGTGAGAGGTTTTTTTTCCTTATTCTAGCAGGCCATTGCACATTAATCTTCCAGTGCAGCCTGGGAGGTCCAGGTATGGCTCCTGCCTGTGGTGTGTGACCCCAGGCTGTGGGTGTATGAGTTTCATGATTTTGGGTCCTTGCAGTACTCCCATGGCTGGTAAGTGGAGGGTGACAAGATGGAGCCAAAGTGATGTCAGCTTTCAAGCTGCACGGCTCACGAAGGGCCTTCAGTAGTAGCAGGACATGCTTTGCTGTTCAGCATGGGTGATATTCCCTGGGCACGGCCTGGCTGTTTGTAGGTTCAGCAGTATTTTACTGGTATGATGATGAGGGGGGAGCAATCCATTCCAGCATAGTCCTGGACATCCCAAACCTGCCAGGAAATCATGATCTTAATTCCCCTGCTGCCATCTCCTTACCCTCCAGAGTCCCAGAGCACCTGCAGTCCTTGGTATTTGTTTACCTTACCAGTTTGCTCATTTTGCTCACAGCCAAAACCAGTCTTTTGCAGCGGAAAGGAAGAGCTGGGCCATGCTCACAAGCGCAGGCAACTCTTAGCTAACTTGGCCAGTACAGAGGGCCTACCCTGCAGCAGAAACACATTTCAAATATTTCCAGCTAACTGGCAGGTAGAGGGGTTTCTTCAAACTGCAGTGGCTACGGGTATCTGATCTGCAAGTGCCCCTAAGTCTACCTGGTGTCTCTCAGATGACTCTCCTCTCTTTAAGAGAAGTGCTCTGGTCGGTTTGCATATCAGTTGGGCAGTTTAAGTTCTTTTAGTGTTTTTAAGTACGCTAAATATAGCAAAGTATGAAAAGTGGTAAGACAAAATCATGCGTGAAGAATCCACTCAGGGTTAGTTAACACAGGAGTGCGAATGTAATGTCTGATGGAGGAAGTCCTGAAATCATGGATTATTTGGTCAGGACAAATATAAAATTATATTACTGTCCATATACTTATTTTTTAAGCATTTGCTGTTGCCTCCCAATAAACACAGGATATTGGGCTAGGTTATCTGTATTCTGACCCAATGCAACCATTCTTTTGTTCTTATGTATACACCTAGTACAGCTGTGTTTGCACTTCTGTGGCCTCACTTTCACCCCAGTTGTAAATAGAGTAGAGGGTACAAGAGGAAGATCTGCCTATGAATAGTGGTTGTCTAATTTTAATTCCCAAGGTGAAATAACTCAGTGGTGCACAATTCTCCTAGGTTTATTAACAAACCAACACATTGAACAGCCTTCACAACAGCCACATTATTAGACCCTGTTGGCAAAACCCAGCAATTTTTCTTTATGGTAGCATTTTGACTTTTTTGCATCAAAGCTGAAGTTCGAGTATCTGATTGCTTGCCAAGTCTTGTACCCACCTGGGCAGTAGGACACCCTGCAGAACTAGCTGTTGTCCAGCATGTAAATACTTGGGTTTGAACCTTTGCAAAGGTTGCAATGCAAAAACCAAAGTGCAGAAGTTTTGTCTTGACAAATGCAATTTTGTCAATGCTAAAAATCGATGGACTTTCACCCAGGAAAAACGCGTGTAAATTCGTAGTTGAGTGAAGCCCATTACCGCATTTGTCCTGTAGTTTCTTTCCTGCTGTTTGTTTCTTTCCTTGTTCTTAGAAGGTTTCAGATTAATAACTATGGTTCATTTAGCAAGGGATGTGTGTGGATTTTCTTCCTTAAAAAAAATATTGCTGTCTGTCAGTACCATGCCCCCCAAAGACGGAGGGTTATCCGTGAAACCGCCTTACAATTATTGTATAATGAATTCCAACCAGTTCATTAAAAGTGAAAATCACCAAAGAGACCTTTTAGAGCTAATCAAGTATTCTGTATGGTTCAGTGTAAGTACAGTGTAATCTGAGCAGGCAGATAAGACATTGTCTCTGTGGTAATCTTTTAATATTGTTCAAAGTGTTAAATAAAAATAGGCTGAATGTAAATTTTGTATAATTCTCTTACAGCTGCATTGAATGAAGGGTTTCGTTTTTGATTTGGGTAGAGTTAACTCTTGTCGACAAGTCCGTTTGCCTGACTCAGTGAAGTGCTTGGTTATCTGTGTACCTCATCGTATTTGCGGCAGGTTGAACAAAACTTGCAAGAAAATTGTTTGTTGTATGGGGTGATTTTTACTATTAATTGTTGAAGTTCAGAAGCTGGCATAGTTGTTTCCTAAATTAAAATAATCTCCCAGATTGTAAACTACTAATTAGAATTTTCTGTAAATGACTGTAGCACTGACTTTCTGCCCAGGCTACTCATAATACTTAGATTACATGAGTTTAGAGGTACTGGGCTGAAATGCTTCATCTTTTGGGCAGTCGCAGTGCCCAACTTGAGATATTCATCTGACAGCTTGTGTCCTTAACTCCTGCATTTCAAAAAGTAAGAAAAGTTGTGTTGCTCTCTTGAAAGTTTAATTTTTTTTATATGCTGGAAGTTTATGATATTTCCATGATAAGATTATCATGGACAAAAGGGGAAACAATAAGACAGTTGAATCTTTGTTCTTAATGGGTGGGTGGTGTCTTTTCTTTTTTTCTTTTTGAGATAGGGAGACTATGCAGTCTCAAAGATGCGTGAAAAAGCTATGGGGAAAAGCAATGTAACTGCATATGAAACATGATACTAAAATCCAAGACTAATGGCTACTGCAGTGAATTGAGTATTTGTGCTCATTTCTAGTTCTAAACTGATTTCAACCATGCAGGAAAATGACCTGCATGCCGCTGCTGACATTTCAGTCAAAATGTTTGTTCAAGAAACTCATTTGTACTGAAAACAAATAAATAAAACCTGAGTGAATATTTTGCTCACTGTAAATATATTTTTCTGGGTCTCTTACAAAGGCAATTTTCGTTGTTGTTTTGCCATGGGGGTGGGGGAAAGACTTTTTGCTCAAAATTGAAATATTTAGACACAAATACCAGGTTGATGCCTAATGGGAATTGTAGCTATTGCTTTGTGTCAGAGTCCTCGTGTGTTCATATGCTCGCTCTGCCTGTCCTTTCCCATGCCCTCCTCTTTCTGTGCACATGAGCAGTGTACCTGGACAGGTTGCAAATTTAATGCTAGCTTTTTCCTTTGGCGCAAAAAAGCGGATTTGAAAATGTGGATGGGAGGAATCAAAACCAAAACTTTCAGTGAGGTACAGTAAGAACCAGTTATCTTGTTTGAAAATTAAAGGAGTTTTTTCCAATGGGGAAGAAGAGGATTATTTTTTTTTTTAACGTTTTTCAAGACAGCAAAGCAGAGATGCACAAGAACCGTGATGGAGCATAATTTATAAGTTGCTATTAACAGAAATGGTTATGCTTCCATCTGTTATGCTTTGGTGACCCTGTCCCCAAAATAGTATCAGACATTGGCACAGACATGACAAGGATGACTTTAAAAAAAAAATTAAAAATGCCATTACACATCTCATTACTGAGAACCAGGGGTAATAATCTGCTGTTCTGCTCCACATATCCATGTTAGTAGTTCATTCAGGTACTGAAGCTCACTGGGGTATGTGTCATACAGTACTAAAGATTACTACTGTTTTGAAAAATGTGATAGGTAAATGTAAGTGTTACTGTGACCGGGAAAGCAAACCAAGCATCTTTCTTTTCAGCACACAGTAAGTGGATGGCATACTGTTGAAAGGGACTGATTTGTCACTTGTAGTAAGGGACACCTATTTTGTGTGGTTTGCGCTTGCTGTTCTTCACTTCCTCATGGTTTTATGTAAATATCAGTGCCCTGATGGGTGTGCCTGTATTATCAAACCCTTATGTGTCAGAACGAAGATTTGCCTCTTCAGCGGTGTTCATTTGTGGCTTCTGTTGCCATGACTGAAAGTGGAAAGGGGCATGTTAGGTCATCTGCCAGTTCCTGCTCTGCTCCTGAAACCTGTGTTGTGAGAGAAGGGCCCTGCTTTTCTTTCTGAGGTTTGGCTGTTTGTGCACTGACTAATTTTAGCATGGACTCTCCGAGAGCCTACTGCTCCAGCAACCGGGATATGACTACTATACCTGTTGCCATGTGGTCACAGATACTACTTTCGTGCAGCATGTGCCGTACTCAGCTTAGCTTCGTGTGGTGTACTGGTGACTAAACAGCTTGCTGAGGACCCTAGCTGTCCAGTTCTGCAGACATACCTGATAGCCACTCACACTTTACATGTTGTCTGGTGGCTTACTTAGCTTTTATCTCTCAATAATCAGTTGCATTTAATGCTCATGAATACCTGACCAGCTTGTAAGTGCTCCAGCTTAATCAGCTGGCACTTTCAGGTGGTCCAAAGCACTTGAGCCTTCCCATCAGTGTGAAGAAGACAGAAGTCATCCTTCAATGAAGACTGGGTAATGCTGCAAACAACCCTACAGCATCTGCTGAGATATCCCTCCAGGCTCTGGATGTGTTTTGCTTCTTTAGTAGTATGCTCTTTCAGAGTCTAATGATTGACACAAAACCCCATATCAGTGTAGCTAACGGTGTTAGTCAGTAAATTAATATTATCTATGGTATGATTACAAGGCTGATCGTCAAGCAACGACTGTTCATTCGTACCCTGTTTATAAGGCTGGGGCTGCCTTTCATCAGTTTCAATCAGCTCTCTGTATAGAGTGGCAAGTTGTGATATCAAATCCTGCTGCTCTGGAGCACTGGCATGAAAAGTAAATTAATGCTGGGATGAGATGTGATTGTAATTCGTACGAGAAAAGTAATTCTGATGAGGCAAATGGAAGTAATCTTTTTATGCAGAATTTCCCGAAGACATTTACTTTAGAGGTGGGCAACTGAAACATCATCAGAATAGTTTTATAGCATATCTGCTATGGTACTTGGGTGTCTCGTAGTTCAAGACGTACTTTGATAGCAATTGCTTGGATCATTAGTTTTGACCAAGACTGGAGATACATGTTAAACTGGAACTCATGCAGTGCAAAATGGGAGAAAATAAGAAAACTGGGGGGAGGGAGGGGGGAGAAATGTGTCACGTACTTCAATGTGTATCATAAATGTTACATATTTAGATTAAGTTTCATTATACAATACATAAAATAAAAAATATGAAACGGTATTTTTAGTTTGAATATAGATTGGGTCAGTGCTAATTTTGACAAGCGACCGCATTAGCTTAGTGTTGCTTGATACTCTTAAGGGTAAAAGTGTAAGGTGATTCAAAAGCACTTCTGCCATGTTAATAATTAAACCATGCACATTTATATGGGAGTGAAACAATTTTTTTAAAACATCTTAAACTGAGGTGCTTCAAAATAAACCTCTTAATGCCAAGCATTAGGCAGCTTCATCTGTATGAAAGTTTGTTTTGCTTTAGTGTGGATGCTTTTTATTGCTTCAAATGCACCTGGTTCTGACCACAGCCAGGAGCAGCATTCTGAGTAAGGTAGGATGATGCTTGTTTGCTAAGAAATAATGTCGTGCTTCCTCTAAATACCTTACTGCATAGCATCTATAAACAGCACCCCCTCCACACCTTGTTTCTGGGTTTCTTAGGGGTTTGTGGTGTATTTTTTTTCATTTGTTTTAGAATTTTTTATTTTCTTTCCTGTGTTTTTCGAAAGTAATAGTTGAATACTGAGGTCTGAGCAGAGTGAGTACTTCTGAAACTGAACTGAAATAGCCATTATTGCTTGTCAGAATGGAATACGGCAGTACCTATTGAAGCATAACATCTAGGCACTGTTCTGCTTCATAATACTTTTTAGTATATCACAGGATCATTACTACAGTCTAGCTTAAAATGAGTCTTGTCCCTTTTCATTGCTCAGGAATTCAGTATGATAATGATTAGAAGCAATCATCTAATTGCCAGCTTAAAGATCCAGGGTAAATTTTTACCCGTTTCTTCTCATGTCAACACAACCTGACGTGCAGGAATCCTTTTCACTGTCCCCAGTGGTGTTTAATTCATTTGAATTAATTTATCACTGATATCTAAATACAACATCTCAACCTTCATTTTGAAAACAAGTATTCTTCTTGTGCAGACTTGTGAAGTGGGCTCGTACTCTTGCAGTTCTGGCAGATCTTATTTTACCTCTTCCCACTCAAATAAATCCTTCTACACCAGATGACTGGAATTGAGAATGAAAACTGTTCACATCAATACATACTAGAGTGGGAATTATTTCATTACCTCTTTTGGAAGTTTTTAAAATAAGGTGTCGTATGTCATTGGCCTTTTCACAGACATGGTGTGTTTATGCTGTGGAGTAACCTTGCTCTTGAGTAAAAAACCAAACTTTTCTCCAACTCTGATTTTACAACAGAAATGCATGTTTTCAGTCTCCAAGTAACCTTGTAAATAACTTTGCATGACTTAGTACTTTCAAAAATCTAAATCTTTATTATTCCAATCTTCATCTCCTTCATGTTTTAAATTCCAGTCCTTTCCTTTGAGTGTTCCTCCCAGTTTTGTTTTCCAAGAAATTTCATTGCAGCTTTTGTCCTGTGTGCCTAGGTGATTCATGAGTATGCTAAATAACATCAAGTACTTTAGGAACTTTGCTAGGTGGCTTCCAGCATTATGAATATTCAAAGGAGCATGTTGTTGTTTCTCCTTTAATTAATCTGCTGTTCACTTTAAGGGTCTAATGTGTATAATATACATTTCAGTGGTGAACCTTTTCTCAAAAAATGTTTTTTTCCTGAATGAAAATGTAGGGTTATAGCCTGGACTGCAGAGGTTTTGTCTGAAAAAACTGTTTATGTATTGTCCTATTTTTACCTCTCCCTCCCACTCGGTTTTTCTCCTTCAAAACTTGTTTTTAAAGCTTTTTGGGCTACTTAAAATCAGACTGCCAGCCTGACTTGCACTCCTTTCCCTGCTCCCACCCGCTTTCTTGCATTGTTGGTGTTATTTTAGGATGATGCCTTGCTTCAATAAATTTATGTTAACCAAAAAGTAGTTTTAAAATTTCATGTGCTGTTGTGTCCACATTTGTGGGTTTGGAGTTGTCTGGTTAGTATGTTGTGTTTTAGAGTTTTGCTGGCACATCAGTTTTGGAATTACTTATTTCTGTACTTCGTCCCCCTGCCTCCATTCCACTTTTTCCTTCTTGTTCAACATCATCTGCTGTATTGTATGTGTTACAGAACGTATAGAAGCTACATAATACAGTGTTATCTTTAATGCTGTTTCATCATTGCACATGTTTACTTAACATTTTTTGTGGCTGAATAATTTTTTAGCTTCATTTTTAATGCAGAGTCTAACTCAGTCTGACTATGTGTAATTCTTGCTCTATTTGTACTTTTCTTCATCCTTAAGACAAATATTCTTTGGTAAGTACTTTTGTCTGTTGATTTGTAAGACCTCTGCATATCCAAGTATTCCATTAGTATTCCATTTCATGAGTGGAGGAGTACTTGTTTGGGACACTCGTTCCAGGCAGTACTTGCACCTTTTTGTCTCAATGAAATTCAGCTTTTACTCTGTTCTCTGAAGTTCTTGGTCCACTTAGTACAGTTTCTCTGCCTTTATCCACGTTTCCCCTTTTGAAACAGTGGTTCTTGATGCAGCCTTTTTTTATGTTTCTGTTGAAGTTGATTGAATCAGATTGTAATCACTCCAGCCGTAGTTATTCTGTACAATGTGTGTTAGATCTATAATTTGGTAAGTAATGAGGGCATAAAGAATAAAGGCAATAAAATTATCAGTTCAAAACACTACTTTTCAAGAAACCCTTTCTTAAAAGCATCTTAGCATGTCAACAGTAATTCAAAAGATTGATTTTATTCATTACATTGCTATCAGATACTGGATGTTTTGGGTGTTATGAGAGCTATTTTGAAAACAAAAAGATTTTTTTCAGACTGTTCCCTATTTCTTAAACTTTTTTGTAAACAGTCATATGTAATTAGACTTCTGGAAACCCACAGATATAGATAGTCAATAATGAAATTTTTTAAAAAATGTTCATGCAGAAACAAATCAGAGGATGGTAGGCGCTGGTAGGGACCTCTAGAGATCATCTAGAGCAAATACCTGCCAAAGCAGGTTCACCTACGGCAGGTTGCACAGGAATGCATCCAGGCAGGTTTTGAATATCTCCAGAGAAGGAGACTCCACAACCTCCCTGTGCAGCCTGTTCCAGTGCTCTGTCACCCTCAAAGTAAAGAAGTTTTTCCTCACATTGAGACAGAATTTCCTGTGTTCCAGTTTGTGCTCGTTGCATCTTGTCCTCTTACTGGGCACCACTGAAAAGAGTCTGGCCCCATCCTCTTGACAACCACCTTATCTATAAGCGTAGGTAAGACCCCCTCTCAGTCTTCTCCAGGCTGAACAGACGCATGTCTCAGCATTTCCTTGTAAGAGAGATGCTCCAGTCCCTTTAACACCTTCTTAGCCCTCCGGTGGACTCTCTTCAGTAGTTCCTTGTCTTTCTTGAACTGGGGACCCCAGTACTGGACACAGTACTCCAGATGTGGCCTCACCAGGGCAGAGTAGAGGGGGAGGATAACATCCCTCGACCTGCTGGCCACGCTTTTTTTTAATGCACCCCAGGATGCCATTGGCTTTCTTGGCCGCAATGGCACATTTCTGGCTCATGGTCAACTTGTTGTCTACCAGGACTCCCAGGTTCCTCTCTGCAAGGCTACTTTCCAACAGGTCAAACTCTAACCTGTACCGGTGCAATAGTAGACTAAATTTTATTCTGACTGTAACCACTGAAATGGGGTCAGGCTGACTTCGGTATAACACATTTAATGGGGGATTCTTTTTCTAAGTAGTAAGTCATGAAAGGCCTGGGATGGAGGACACATAAATGACTGCCACTTAGCACCTCATTCAGCAGCTGGAATGAAATGCCTTTTGCTGTGCAAAGTCTTCTCTTGCTCCTGGACTTTGAGTCAAATCCTCTTGTTCTTTCAGCTTTTGAAATACAGAACTCAAATGTTTATGATCAAAGTGCACACATCACCACAGTGTGGTTTTCATGTACAACTTGTTTTCATGTTTCGTTTTTTTTTGTCCTTAATTCCTGACCCTTCCTCCTTATGACTGACTTTTATGTAAAAGAAAAAGGAATAACAGAAGGCTGTATAGCATGTGAGGAGAGCGAGGGGGAACGTTGACTTCCGTGTGTTTGGGAGTTGGAAAGTCCTGAAGGGCCTGAGCAGCAGCAGCAGGGAATTTCCCTGGTGAATTCATGTTTCATGCTTTTGTTTTTTAATGGCAAAAAAAAATAAGTCTAGCTACCACAACTGAAATATTGTCTCTTACATTTTAAGTAATGATATCTGGACAACTATGCTAAACTGCGTAAGAATGGGTTGTCACCTCTGATCTCTCCTTGATGATTCATTATCTTGTCAATAAATTGCAGTTTCTTATGGTACTTCTGAGATTGCTCTTTGAATCTGGTGTTGCGAAGCCACACACTGCATTCAAATTATGGCTGGTTTTCAGTGATGTTCACAGGAACAGGCTTTTTACTTTCCCTGTACAGCTTAAAGCTTCTCCATGTTTTTTCGTTCTATCTTTCTGATGTTTGTGAGATAGTCTTGTCTTTTCAGGTCAATGTGAAAAGAAACTAGTCATGACCATAAGTTGTGGCTGTGAGGGTTAGTGAGGATATGAGGACATCTTACCATTTCTGATGCCTTCCAGGCGTAAAGTACTCACCTGTCATCTGGATTCTTCAATGAGCTTCCCCGCCTTAGTTAGATATAGCATCTTCCTCCTGTGTTTTGGAGGACCAGGGAGGCATCATCTGTCTTATGTTTGTGACAATTGGTGTTCACTGAGGTACCCCTTCTCTCACACTAAAGAGCATTCAATTTTTTTTTGTTGTGAAGTATACTGATGTGTAAAGAATGAGTCATACCTGCTGAGTGTGTGGAAGAACTGCAATATGACAGCGGGCAGGGCTTTTTTCCTTTTAATCTTGTGGGGTCTTTGACTTAACATTAGCGTAATATTTAGTGAATCATTGTGATGGCAGAAATACTGACAGCAGTTTTAGTAAAGTCACTGTCAGTTCACCCCTTATGAATTCAGGGGAATAGCATGAAGTGCAGGTTCAATGTAATTTGCTTTTCTGGTATTTTTTGTATGTGTAATGGACAGAGTTGTAAAAGAGAAGATAGTTCATCAGTAGAAAAATAGAATAGTCAAAACCACAGAATAATAGTCTTTTAATGTACAGACTATGTAAGAATTGTTAGAAATGTTGTCTTCTGCTGAATAAGAGCTGAGAACACTCAAATTTCCTAACATAAGGAAGGTCAAGGGCGTGGACCAGAACCTACTTCTACAAGCTTAGTCTCAGTCTAAGCTAACTGTAACCTGTTTCTTGCAAAACTGAAAATACGAGGATGTTTACCAAGCATTTGGGCTTTCTTTCATTTAAATCACTGAGCTTAACTCATGTGTCCGTTTTTCTCTGGTAACCATTAATTAGGTTTAATTCTTTTGGATTCTACTTGGAGACATTGTTTCAGTGCTCACCAGTTGGTTCAGTAACTTAAAGGAAGTTATATCCAGATTGTCTAGATGCACTTCAGAATTGGGCTATGTGTGGGGTTTAATGGTACCCAAAATACACAGCTTTTTCCTGAATTTCTTGCCTCCCCTTGTATCAAGGGGGAGTTTGAAGATAAGAGCTTTATTCATTTGTGTTATTTCAGTATTATATTTGAGACTGGAGATGAGCCAAAGGACTTCTGTTGGTGGTGGTGGGTTTTGGATAATGGAGGATATAACCTGTTGGATGAGAGCATCATCTTTTCTTGTTTCTTTTTTTCTCAAAGAAAAGAAGAATCTCGGAATTGTCTAGTCCACCCCTGCTGCTCAAGCAAGTTGCCCAGGACTGTGTTTAGACTCCAAGGATGGAGACTCTGCAACCACTCTGGGCATTCTGTTTCAGTGTTTGGCCTCTCTCACAGTAAAAATGTGTTTTCTTGCATTCAGATGGAGTTTCCTGGGTTTTAATTTGTGCCTGTTGCCTCTTCTGCTATCACTGGGCACCACTGAGGCAAATCTGGCTCCTCCTTTGTTCTCTCTCCAGTGTTGGTACACATGGATAAGGCCCCCTAAGCCTGCTCTTCTCCAGGCTGGGCAGTCCCAGCTCTCTTGACCTCTCCTCATGTGACAGGTGCTCCAGACCCTGCATCATCTCTGTGGCCCTGCACTGGACTTGCTCCAGTGTGCCCATTTCTCCTGTACTGTGGAACACAGGACTGGACACAGCATTCCAGCTGTGTCTCAGCAGTACTGGGTAGAGGGGAAGGATCACCTCTGCCTGGAGTGAAGAGAGAGAAATAACATGAGGAAGCATATTTAAAAACAAAAAATTAAAAACTTGTGCAGTCAGATGTGTGTGAGAATCCAGATGTTTCAGAACTTGGACAAACCACTTTGTCACCCTATTCCCCATTAAAAAAAAAAAAAGAGGGACTACCCTAACATTTAATGATTGACTTTTATTGTGCTACTTCCTCTGAAATATCTGTTCTCTCAGAATTTTTAATCCGTTTATCCCTGCAGCATTTTTGTATGAAAGGCACATTAAGTATATCCTGAGACTGCATAATGATTCCAAATGGATTACTAAAGACATGCAGTAAGCCTGTTTCATGGGGGAAGCAGGGCTGGCTAATCAGTTTCTTTAAAACCCATTCAGTAACCCCTGGAGTTTCACTTGCCTTCAGGCACCTGTATGTGACCTCCTGGAGAAACTTCAATGTGTTGTGTATTCTGCACCTGGTAATATGTTAGCAACTTCAGCTTTAGCAGCTGATAATGTAACCACCTTTAAATAAAAGTGAAAATTGATTTTCATTTAACAAGTAAATAATATTCTTAAAAAAGATAAAGCTCTTTAAAATAATTTTGTTCCTAGTGCTACAGCTGCATGAACAGTATCTTGAACGGTGCAACTGGCCATATGCCTGCCCATTGTCTGCCAATTTTTATTTTATCACGTGACACGCAGTTTTTGCGCTGAACTTCAAAGCTCAGGATCCATCAGGTCTCCAATCTGCTCACCTGAGCCATACAAGCATTTTTACTATTTACCTATTTTGGACCAGCCAAGTTTTAGATTTTTTAATTTTCTTTTTTTAGGGGAGGAAGTTTTTTTCTTTATTGTTGCTAACTGCATTTTGATGACTGGAAAACATTTAAATACTGCTCAGTTTGCAAATTGGTATGGTGGGGGAGGAGCTGCTGTGCGTGGCATTCCTAATTACTTTGTATATTGCTGTTCAACTCTCTGGAGCTGGCCCGCTTGCTGTCTGCCTTCCTATTACCTATCACAGTAATCATTTAAACTTCATACTATGGGAATCTAACGAATCCTTAGTGTGTGTGGCTGGGCCGTGCACAGCTGGTGCAACAGGAGATTAAGTTGCCCATACACTAAACCAAATGATGGATAGCCAAGGTTTTCACCTAGCGAAGTGCAGTTTTGTTACATAATTACAAGACTTATGTGCAGCACTAAATCCATTCCCTGACTATGAATTGAAGGGTTGTTCTGACTGAGTTATGAAAGAAATTATAAACTAATTTGTGGAAACAACATCTGTTGTACACAGGCAAAAAAAGCTCTTAGAAGAAAGAAAGAGAATTTATTTTCCTCTGTTTGCAACTATTTATAAGACAAAAGGAGAAAGCCCGGAGTATTACAGTCAGTAGTTCTTGTACAACACATGTTTATGTATGCAATCTCATCTGCTGAAAAACAAGAGGTTTTGTTTTTAAATACGCCCAGGGACATCAAGCATAGGAAAGATGCGTTAAGTTGCAAAGAGTGGGGCTCTATTTCCATATCTGTTTGGCACATGGTCTGTTGAGCTTGTGAGACCTTTGTCATTAAAGTCACAGACTTGAGATGAGGTTACTCAGTAATTAACACTGTCGGAGACTAGAACTAAAGCAGTGAAGACTGCTTGTGTTCTGGGAATATGCCTCTGCCCTTCCACGCAGGCTGATATTGTCTGAAGTGGATAGTAACCCAGCACTTACCACAGAAGAAAATGCTTTTCCATCTGCATTAGGTAACATTTGCTCATTTTTGGTAAGGTTGAATACAATAATAATGTAATTCCCTCACTGCCTATTCACATTTAAAAAAGAAAAAAAAAAAAACAAAAAACCAAAAAACAAGCAAACAAACAAAAAGGCTTATTGCGTATTTTGCATTGCCACCTGCTTTCCTGGGACTTGCAAATATTTAACAAAAAAGTGTATGGAAATTTACTACAACCTGCACTTTTACATGGCTTAGATGATTCTTTCTAAAGACAATGTGGTACGACCAGTGAGAAATTTTGAATGCATAGTGTCCTGGTGTGAATGCCTATTGGAGTAGTTTTAGTATGAAGGCAGGTTCTGTGTATGCATTTTTACTTACACAAAGAAGATATTGAGGATGTTGGAAGTCAGTTACCAGTCTTGGCTAATTTAAAGCTAGGTGGGCTTTGTTGCAACTACAAGTGACATTCATATTTGCAATGGAAATGTATCCTTTGAGATGGTGCAAAAAATCATCACTAGGATTTAAGAAATACTGGATGAGAGGGGCAAAGAGGATGACAGTCTCAAAGGTGACAGCAGTATTATCAACCCAAGTGATGTTTGTAAAAAAAAAAAAAAAAAAAACAAAAAAAAAAACCCAAACAAACAAAAAAAAACCCACCAACCCAACCAGATTTTTAGTGGCTGTGGCAGCAATGAAAATATTCTGGTTTACAAGGGAAAAATTAATTCATTTTTGGCCTTGTGAAACTAAAATTAGTGATGAAGCATGAAGGAAGATACAGAATGAAAGGAGAAGTAGTTGCATACTTTAGGCGAGGTGCAGAAGTACTAAAAGTGTAGGTGGGATAAGAACAAGGGAATCGGGGATTGTGGGTGTGCCTGTAACTCGAAGTGATAACTCAGTACAAATACTTGTATATTTGTATATATTTAGTGTCATCTTTTTAAAAAATTTTTATAGCCTATCATCTGACCCATTTATTTGAACATAATTTTGCTTCTGCAGATGCTTACATCCACTGTTCTGTGTCTACCGTTAATTACAGGAAGAAATGTCACTAATGTTTGTGAGCGTGATCAGGTTCTGTTATTACTTGTGGTAAATGAACTAAATTATACCTACAAAAATGCAGGTTCTTTAGAAAGCAGGAACAGCAACCCTTAAAAGTAATATTATCCCTACAAATGTCAGCCTCGTACACATTCTGGTGTTAGAAACGAACTGAGATCAAGAGAAACTGAGGAAGAGTTGTACTATGTGGCATTTTGTCTCATCTGCTATCAGAGTGGTTGCATCTGAGGAAACAATGAAAGCTTCTCCAGGTGTTGTTAATAATTTAAAAAAGACAAAATACTGGCATCAGTTAATGTGATTTCTTATACCCTTTTCCTCTTATCAACAGCTGCCTTCAGAAATTTTACTGTTAGAAGTTTACTGGTTGCAGTTCTTCTCAAGGGTATTCCTTCCTTCTTATGACTTATGTGAAGACAATTTAGATAAGTACAGTAAACTTGAAAGAGCTCTGCACATTTACAAGAATCATTTACAGAAAAATGTACTTTGGCAGCAAGTAAAATTGCTGCCTACCTGGAATAGGAATGGCTCAAGTTCAGGGGTACAGTAAAGTATTTCTTTAATACTCTAATGTAGTTGACATGATTCCCTCCCCACCCTAATCTTTGAAATAAGTATTCAAAGAGCTGGAGGGACAGTCTGCAGTGTTTTTCTCCATGTTTCTTCTAGTTTTGCTGTGTGTATATACTGTTGGGACTGAGAAGTTACAAGTGGTACCATAAGGTTGAAAGTCTTTTTCATAGAAAAGAAAACTTCCAAAAAGTTTACTCGACCAGCTATATGCCAGGTGTATTTGCAGGCAGATTGGTAGGGGATTAGCCAGCCTTAATAGGAAGGTGTCATTCAGCTGTGCAGGCAGTGCAGCTCTCTAGTACTGGCTAATCCCACTTCTCCAAATTGTTGGTCTGTGGGATAGGAAGAAAAAAGTTAAATGCTATGCATGGCAGGAGTAACACATTCTTTTTTTCTAGCAAGCTGGAGGAGAGGGTCTTACTAAGCAATGGCACCAGGTGCTGAAGTAAGAATACTCCAACAACATTTTGCATAAGTGTCATTACATCCCTTAAAGATAATAATAATAAAAAAAACCCCAAGAAACAACTGAAAACACTTATTGAAGTGGCAGAGAAAGCTAAAGGCCTTTCACTATAACTGTTGTTTTCATAGAATAGAGTCACAGAATCGTTTAAGTTGGAAAGGAACTTTAAGATCATCAAGTCCAACAGTTGACCTAGCACTGCCAAGTCCACCACTAAACCATGTCCCTAAGCCCCACATCTACATGTCTGCCTCCAGGGATGGTGACTCAACCACCTCCCTGCACCGTCTGTTCCAATGCTTGACAGACCTTTTGGTGAAGAAATTTTTCCTAATATGCATCCTAAACCTCCCTTGGCACAACATGAGGCCACTTGCTCTTGTCCTATTGCCTGTTACATGGGAGAAGAGACCGACCCCCACCTCGCTACATCCTCCTTTTGGGTAGTTGTAGAGAGCTATGAGGTCTCCCCTCAGCCTCCTTTTCTCCAGACTAAACAACCCCAGTTCCCTCAGTTGCTCCTCATAAGACTTGTGCTCCAGACCCCTCACCAGCTTCGTTGCCCTTCTCTGGACATGCTCCAGCACCTCAATGTCTTTCTTGTAGTGAGGGGCCCAGAACTGAACACAGTATTTGAGGTGGGGCCTCACCAGTGCTGAGTACAGGGGGATGATCACTTCCTTAGTCCATCTTTTGTGCAAGGCACGCTCCATGTGAGGCTCAGGAGAGGCTGTGCCAGCAGCTGTGCTGCCTCGGCAGAGCTGTCTGCAGCTGCCCTCGGCTGCCTGGGGGTTGGAGGGCAGCTGGGTACCGTGTGTGTGGGGGAGGCTGTACTAGGTACCCTAGCTTTTACCTTTTAGCCTGTGGCAAGCGCTGAGAAGAGGCTTTTTTCATCCTCTGATGCTCTGAAAACCACGTGCATGTTTGATCTTGCAAGTGCAAGACAAAGTTTTGGTTTCTGTTTCTCAAATAACTTAGGAGGGTCTGTGGGCAGCAGAATCAGTGCAGCTTGATTTGCTATGGGTCGGTCATGTTGCCGCAGGTCAGGTGGTCCAAGGCAGATGATCCCTCAAAACAAAAAATGCTTGAAATGCAAGAGAACAAGTTTGCTTGCACCACTGTCAATAACAACCTAAAGACACACCTGATTTTACTAAGGTAGACTATATTTGCTGATTGATGTGGTATTTACGAAATCTAAGTCCTGGCAGGAGCCTTAATTTTTGAGTGAAAAGAATATAATATTTACTTTGCTTAAAAATAATACATAATTATATAACAATCTAATGTTTATAAAATTTATAAGCCTTATAAGTTTCTCCACCATTCTGTTTCTGTGGTTAATTGTCCATGTGAACAGATTCCGATGCTATGTATTGGCTTGTTAATGTTTAATTTCCAGTTGGACATCGGAAAGTGTAGGAACTTTCTGTGATTAACTCTGCATCACTGTTATAACTGTAATCCTCTTGAGTGTTTCTTTTCCAGATCTTGATATAGCTACAGGAGGGATATAATAATATTGTTTTTCAGAGTTTTATTGAATGTTGGAATATCATACATTAAGGAGCTAAAAGAATAAGGAATAAAAGTTCTAAGATACTCTGAATATACAATTCCTGTGAAGAATCCAAAATGAGGTATACAATCCACTGCGAGCTGTGTATTAAGCCTGTGGAAATTGTCTGATATTTAAATAAACAAACACACCAGTAAGAGCCTGTTTTTTACTGCAATAGTTCCACAGTGATCTTATAGTCTGCGCAGGGAGGGGAAAACCAGACTCTACATCCTGCTCTATTATCCTGCTACAGTTATTTTTTGTTTCCTCTTACACGATATATTCAGGTAAGATCCTAGAGCTAGGGCAGTAAATAATAAAACTGCAGTAAAAAATGATACAATTGGCAGACCTACCATTACCTTTTATTGAATAGCTGCAAAGACTGAACATCTAAATATTGCAATATTCTTTAATGTAGAATTTTCAGATACTGATATGAAACTATATCACACAGGAGTTTTTCCACTGTACTTTCTGTTTAAAGAAATTCATACAGTTAAAATGAGTTACAATGGGTTCTTTATCTCTCACAAATTCAGGGCATAACATCTTACTGTGAGGAATATGGAATTATAGGTTTATGCTCTGAATTAGTCAAGAGCCATGTCCAAAATGTACAGTAATTACAGACCAGACTATCTGCGCTTAAATCTGCGTTAAGAATCAGTATTAATTCTGCTTGACAGTAGGAGAAGAGGCACTGTGATCAGCTCAGCAGCCAGTGTTGCTTAAGGAGTCAAGGTGTCAGGACTCTGCTAATCTCCTCCCCAACCTCTATGCAGGGGCTTGCCTTTACGTCAGGGGAGGCTCGTGGCACAAGCCTGCTCCTGATGATTCCTGATCCACATGACCAGCGGAGCTGAATGGCAGGTCCCACTAGTGTCTGGAACCCCAAGGTGGCTGGGGAAAAGGGTGCTGGAAGGGAAAGGGGGAGCCCTGCCAGAGTGGGGGCTCTGTGCAGCGCTGCAGTCCTTCTACGCTGATAGGTTTCTTAATGGTCCGTTTCTTCCTTGTTATTTACAAACAGTTTTTATGGGCCTTTTGCATTTTAGAGCAGAACATCTGCAGCTCAAGTACCTGCTGTATTTTAGAACATTAGCAATACGAAAAATTAGTATTCTCAGAGATGCTAATAAAACAGTTATAATGATTGGAATATTCCTCCCTGTATTTTTTGACAAAAATATAGCAGCAGGAAAAACATGTCATTTCTTTTCACGAACTGTATCTCTGTAATGTGTGATCGGTAGGTTTCATTTAAGAGGCCAGTGGTTTTGATTTGGTAGTGGAGGAACTTGAAGAAGGAAATGTTTGATTTACAAGGGGGAAAAAAGTCCTTTCAATACTTTCAGCGTGAGAAAAAGAGGTTGAACTTTCTTTCAGTGATACTGTTGTTCTTCAACCAGAACTGGTCTGTTTGCCCTCTTGTAGCCCCTGTGTGGTTCTTCGGGAGCAGGCAGAATTTAAAGGCATCCCTTCCAAAGTGCTGTTCTTGATGGGAATAGGCGAGCTCTTGTAATTTGTTTTAACTGAACTCATCCAGAAAGCTGTGGCATTTCCAGTGCTTCCCCATCTGAAAAAAAAATTCTGTGATCCATAGCTGATGCAAGTATTTTTTCTTTATTGCTATTCTCAGTGAATTAAAGAAAAGTTCAGAAAGAACAGTGAAAGTGAGATTTAAGTCTCTTTAATAAGGTGTTAACACTTCCTATGTTTTTTCTCTTAAAATATTTACTTTGGGTTTTTACAATGAAATATATACAACCTCATCATTATTTCAAAAGTCTTTATTTTTCTTTAATTTGAAACCACGTTTTCAGTCAGAAAAGTTTGTTGGAAAAGAGCCATTAGCGGTCTTGGTTACAGGGGAAAGAAAAAACAATGGAAAAGGCAAGGGAACATTGACACAGGATAGTTCTCTAAACTGGCCTGGGAGAGTGTCTGGATTGCTTTTGTTACCACTGGATATTTGATGAATGGTAGCTTGGGAGGAGCTCACTGAAGTCTCTGCCTTTCACTCTCTGTCGCCTCTGCAGTGCCTCCTGGGTGGATTAATTTGGGTGGGAGGGGGAGAGGGGCAAGCGTAGATGTGGACTCTCACTTAGAGTGTAGCAGTTGTATTTCCTCTTCACAGGAGGCTGAAATGACGAGTGGGCTGGCAGGGAAACGTACCTGTCTGGGTTGGGTGTTAAATGGTTGCCAACTGGGCAGCTGGTAACCTCTTTCTTATCCCCCTCTGTCATCTTTGCCCCTCCAGCATTCCAAACTGTCTCCTGTTAGAAGCTTTTTTCTCCTTGCAGATAAATACCAAGTTACTTAATTCTTTTTGGCCTTTTTTTTTAATATACCCTGCAATACACAAATTAAATCTGGATTCTGTAGGTGTTGCTTAGATTAAATAAAGTATTAGTTGCACTGCAAGTTTATACAAGACTTCACATGGATAATTGGGAAAATGAGTTGTAAATTTTGTATTTATGACAGATATTCATCAATATATAGTAATGTTGAATAAAAATCTAGAGCACCTGTTCACAGTTTATATAGACGTCTTTAATTTTGCACTTCACTGTAGTAGCTCCGCTCAGGTGGAAACTATTTGCTGCCTTTGTATGTTGTCTTGATGGTTATACTGTTGTTGATTTTCTTCTAAATGTAGTGGGTTGACTTTAATGTCTGTTTTGTTATATATGTTAAAACTCCAGAAGTTTTTTGAAAAGATTAAGGACTCAGTCCTGCAAATCCTTACTTACCTGGTAAATTTTGTTTAATTCAATAGGGCCTTACCCACTGGAGAAGGAGGCACTCATTTGGAGTCTGTGCTTTCAGTGAGCTTAAAATATATTTGAGAATTATAGTGCTGAATCATTTTCTAATTTAGCAGACAGGAAAACCTTCAAATGTCCGAGAAACAGACATTCCAAGGATTTTGATGGTGATAAAGTATAGAAGTGGCCATGGTCTCTTGTGAGACAGCATCATGTTGAAGGGCAAAGGGAGAATGGAAATTCTGCTGAAGCAGCAAGAGAGAATTCTTCAGGGAAATGATAGGACGTTTTGATTAAACCAGTTGAAGAACAAATTTCTCTTGTTAAGGGAGATTGGGGGGAATTGTTTCAGCTTAGTGTTCTTCTACCTCCTTCCTTTGGCTTCTCCAGGTAACTGAAGTGTATACAGAGTTTTTAATTTTCTTTCCAGATTTACATGTCTGTAAATTAATTAAAGGATCACCTCTATGCTGCATTTAGCAATGTCTTATATTCACAACAGGTAATGGAATTTTTAGCTAACAATGGTGTAAGAAGTTATTTTCTGCATACTAGTCTTATACTTTGTAACCACCATCATCAATAATTCTAATACTTTTTTTGAAAATTGTATTTTTTAGAAAAAGTATTGGGACAATGCTTGTGTTTAAATCTTGTTTGTTCATCATAATGATGGGATGTCCCAATCAAAATTGATGTGTCATGGTGCTAGGCAGTCTGTACATGAAATGGAAAGATGGTTCTGCCCCAAATGTGCCAAAGGTTCTTTTCCACAGAATACTGGCATGTGAGAAATGTCATAGTAGGTCAGATCATTGCCATTTTTTTTTTTCAAAGATGTAGCGGAGGAATGGTTTGTCCTCCTGCAGCAAATAAATCTTGTCTGCTAAAATCTAAGAATAATAGGGACAAGCTGTCCAGCATCTCAAATGTTATGTTGCATCATCTCAATGTGAGCAGAGATTCAAATTGGAAGTGGGAGTGGAAACAGAAAAGCAAAACAAAATTTTGCTTGGCGCTGCCCAAACTGCAAGCATCTGCTTGAGTTTAACTTTTCCTCCATTATTGTTAGTGACTGCTTTTTTTCTTTCTTCGGGGAGCTGATACATCTGTCTCCAGGAGAGGCAGTTTATTAATAAGGTGGTATTTTATTTGACTTCAGTAGTACTTCGTAAAAAAACTCAAAGTGCTTTAGAAATACTTATTAAACTTTGAAGCTCCCAACTATGAAAACAAGTTCTCACTGGTATATTGGAATCTTTGAGACACATTTAATGCTTGAGGTTTAATAGCTCATATAGTAAAAATAAAAACTCCAAATGTAGTAGAAGACAAAATAATAAACAATAATAAGTTTTTGACATTGCTTTTTCATCATGCTGTGTGGGAAAATCTAATGCTTTTGGAAGGGTAACTGAATATTTAAAAAATACCCCATTTGTTTAAGTGTTATGAGTCCAAGTCCATCCAGATTAATGTAGAAACTGATATTTAGGCAAAAATGTTTTCTGTATATTAGATGCACAGCCTGAAATTAGACAGTTATCAGTCTTCATCAAAGAAGAGTTAACTTCCTTCCCTTTCTTCTCTCTTGTTCTCCCCCAGTCCCGTTTTGTAAGAGTTTAGTCTTAGAACTAAAGCAGTAGTTAAGGACTCATGAATCTTGATTTTTATTTCCAGTTTTAGCAGAGATTGTAAGTGCAATGCTGACTGAATGTGTAATTCGCTTTTAAATAGAAGTTCTTTGATCTGTTCCTCAGTTATGCAAATTATGATTGTGTTTTGTGTATTGTCTGCTTTTTTCCTTTGCTTAAATTCTCATTACTGTAAATACAGTTAAGGCTCAAATTTCTTTAGATTTTCTTGTGAAACTATTATTTTCTCCTTTCTGATACAGCACATATAGCAATCATAAATATATTGGTGACGCTTGGAAGAAACTGTCTTTTCTAAACAGAAAATGTGTCTCCACATCATCTTCATAATTCAGAGACAGGAGGAATAAATATTTTCTTGAACACCTTAGTTTCTAGAGAGGAGCCTAATGCAAGTGGCTTTGTGAACAGGAAAAACAAGTTACAGATCTGGTAATTTTGTGTATATTCAAAAAAATCTAGATAAATCTAGATAATGTAATAGAAGTAGTCTTAACTTCAGTTCAGGGTTAAGTTTCTTCATCTTCTTTATTCAGTGTGATACATGGAATTTATATTGTATCTTACTGATTTGCTAAAATATTTGACTTCTTCCTGAGAGGGACTATACATAAAATGCATATGCAAAAATACATATAGATAGATGTATATACATACGTGTGTCTCAACTTTGGAGATAAATTTCTAAGGAAAGAGAATTGGTTGTTAGAAGGATATATGGAGACCAGCAAATGTTACAATATCAGTTGGACCTGAGAGAAGTGTGTAAGACTTTCCCTTCATGTCTTCTGTTGAGCACTGAGTATTTCATGTATTAGTTGGGTCAATTCAGATACTTTAGTATTTGAAGTATGCTTTCCCTTTGGAAAAGTAATGTACCACAAGTAGTAAGCAATTTTTCGTGCTGACAAATGTCATGTTTAAAGGCAATGGTCATTGTAGCATCACAAGACGTACGAGGAAAGAAGAAAAACCCATGCAATCACATTTCTTTAGTAAATCTCTGCTGTTGTGTTTCCTGTTCTACTCATTGAAGTTGGTTCCCTTTTTTTACTTAGAGCAAATGTGGATCAGCCCCAGGAGGAAGGCAACACACTCATAATTGTTTTGCTGGTAAAAGTTCCTGTATGGAGCTGAGGCTATTGGTGCAGAGCTATTTCATCATGTTTCCCACAGTAGCTGGCTACAAGTAGCCAAATGTAGAGGTTATTACATTTGAGTAATTAACATTGTTAAAGCCCTTGGAAGATTAGAAAAGTTCTATCTAAAGGTTAAACTGTGTTCTGATGGGAGAGAATAACGCAAATGGCATTGCCTTGCTCCTTCTCCTACCACCACTTTTTCTGCTTCATCTGAGACAGGGTACATGTGTGGGTTGCAGTCATGGCCAGGAACAGGGAAGCTGTAATGTAACCTCCCCCTCCTTTTGTACTGCTTAGAGAGACTGTGTCATGCAGCCAAGCAGGTGGTCCCTGCTGTATTGCCCGTGTCTGAAAAGGCGCTTGAGATTTCTTGATCTTCGTTATCTGGGTTGGAGGAGCAGGTTTCTATTTCCCCCGCCTTCGTAGCGTGTGCTTGTTAGAGAGGGAAGAAAAAATGTTTTGGCCTCAGTGACACGAATGGCGCTGCTGCTTTGTGCTTCTTTGCCAGGGCTCTCGTGCTGTGCTTCTGGGAGGTGGGTTTTGGCTGGGAAATTCCCCAGCAGCATGCTGTAGCAACAGCCCTGGAAAGTATCAGCCACGTAAGAGTTTTCTCATGGGGCTTTGATTGATAGTCTCAAATCTGAGCTGCCAGTGAGAGGGGAGACCCCTGAGTGACCGTGCCCTTGAGCATCCACTTCTGTGATTTTCACCCCTTTTTTCCTTTTACTTTACTGCTGAAACTCCCCTGAGCTTTTGTGTAATCAAGATGCTTTTGACTGAGGGCTATAGGGATGAGTCTTCAGCAGGACACATGTCAGAATAACAAATATAAAAGAAATAAGAAACGCAAGGTCCGCAGTTTTCTCTTTCGCACAATCGCTGCATAATATATGTTTATATAATGTGGCCAGCACTGAGCTCCAAGAGATCTCTTACTGTATTATTAAGTGCTATGATATTTCTTAAAAGTGGAATGAGAAATGACTGCTTTACACATGCAGGGGTGTAATCAGTGCTGGGAAATGTTGATCTGGCTGATGGTGTAGCTAGAGATGCATAAAGGGTAGAAACTTTTACGTAAGTTTTCAAGATTTTGAGAACTCAACTTCTTTCAACTAGGAAACCAAAAGTTGAAAAATATTCTTCATAAGGGCAAATTCTACAATGGTTTTCTTGAGGATCGATCAGAATTATTTTTACAATATTTCCCTTTTAGGAAGGGAAATTTATAAATAAGAAAAAATGTTTGTTCTGAAACATCAGACTTGAGAGCTTGATACTGTGACTACAGTTTTCAATTTTATTGCAAAACAAAGTAGAGGTGGAAATAGGCCTTGTTTTTCTTTTAGACCAGTTCTATTAAAGTTTCTCTGATTAGCTCTAATGATAACTATCCAATGATAATGATGATAGCTATATTACTGATTTTTATTACAATGGAGCATACAGATTTCAATTAAGATAGAGGTCCACCTCATTGTTTTAGGGAGTGCCTCTGTAGGAAGCATTTCTTCCTTTATGTTCTTAACTATCAAAGGATGGAAAGAAGACATGGACGTTAATAGACACGTCAAAGGTTTTACAGCAGATCAGCAATTAAACATATTCTGAATGATGATACAGATTTCTGTCTACATTAGACCACAAATCTCTGCCAAATGTGCCTGCAAGCCTAACAGATAGACACTTAATGCACTAAATATTTCAGTTCGTGTAGACATGATTTCTTTTTAAATCATTATTCCAAATGAGGCACAATTCCATGGGCAATTCTTTCTGTAGTTAATAATGTACTAAGCAGCCGTTGTTATACCTTGTGCTGCACATTGCTATTCTGCTGCACAGCTTTGAAAATAATAAAACACTGAATTTCCAGGAGAGAGAAAGAAAATCAACACAGCACTTCAAGCCATTTCGTGTTTTGTTCTACTGTAAATTCAAAGTGTGGTTCTTTCATCAGAGTGGTTATTGTGTTGAGTTAAAATGAAACCAAGACTAAAACTTCATTCTTCCCCCACCAAACAGAGATTTTTCTCTTTTTTTATTTATTTATTCATGCTTCCACTTCCTCCTGTATTACCTTGTTTTTTCTGGGTGCCAGTGTGCATAGTAACCAGAGCTGTGTGTCCTCATACTTGAGAGGAGGGGAAGAAAAGGAAAGCTTTTATGTTATTGTTTTATAAACGTTATGTTGTCTTGTAATTTAACCTGACGGTTTCAGATATTCTCCTGAGTGCCAGCGTTAAAAGCTGTTATAATTTGCAATAGTACTTTTCTAGACAATGTTTAAAATTCTTTTGATGGGAACTCAATGAGTGAGTAGCAATAAAGTGTATGATTTAAAAACAGTGCCAGACGGTGGTTTTGTTGTAGCAAAACTATCTCTGAGAGAAGAACAAGGCTCACTGTAGGAGGAAATATATATTCCCTTGTTAGGTGAGGACCTCTAGACTCTTCCTGGAATGAGACTTTAACAAAGAGTAAGTAGATATTACAGCTAATAGATATTTTCCCCATCTCTTATTCTTCCTATAGCAGTTAAAAGAAGTCATTTTAGTATATTTGATGTAAAATCCTCTTTGGTTTTTGGGTGCTTGAAATTTAGTAATATCCAAAGGGAACCAGAGGATTTGAATCTGTGACGTTAGACTTATTAAATATGGCTAACTCTTCCACAACTGTTGAACTCTAGGTAAAAGTAATCTGAAGACTCTTGGAAAAGTGTTCCTCATAGACAACAATTTGGTAACATCCATTAAATTCTTTTGTCAATTGTCCCATTATTGTAGGTTGCTGATGTCTACAGCTCTGTACTGATGAACGTTGCCATGCTATACTTAGTTTTCACCTCAGTAATGTGTTACCTTGTCTGTCCTCTGTACATTAGTCAAGAACTCTTTGCATGGGTGAAAGAGATGTGGTCAGTGACAGAAAAAAGAGTCTGAATGTAGCTTAGTATAATAAGGTAGGCACAGTGATAATGCTTTCATCAAGTTGCAGTAGAGCCTTTGACTACACCATCCTTGAGCCAGTCTGACCAAGACAGACTGAGAAGCCTCTGGGTAGCTATTTCTCACACCAAATAATTTTTGAATTAATAATATATATAATAGATACGTATAGATATATAAATAATTAGAATGAAGCTGATATTTCTAAAAAAAATCAACACTATTTCTGATGCTAAAATACACGCAGCTAAAATTCAGGAAGAATTTAATTTTAAATTGATACACACATATATATGTTTGAGTTTCTATTTCATGTCAAAAAGTACTGGATCTTTTACCAAATATTACATTCAAATAATGCATCTGTCTCTCTCTCACAATAGTCTCACCCTCAAATTCTTATCCCTTGCTCTTGAGCACCAGTGATACCATCAAGGGAGACCTTGAAAGTACTGGCTGTGTGCACAATGTGCTCTGGGTGAAAGTGGCAGGGGTGGGGTTGTGTTCTCCACAGTTGGACCAGCAAGTGGGAAAGGCTTAGGTTACAAACCCATGCATCCTGTGGGTGAACACCTGGTTGTGCAGCTGGTGTCACAGTCAGAGCTTTGTCTTCTACAACTATGGGATCCTTCTTGAGTAATGAAGGCTGCTGCAGAGGCAGGATCTGTCTAACAAAGTGAGGCAAAGGCTTCTTTGCCAACAGGCTTGTTAACCTAGTGAGAATGGCCTTAACTCCTCCTGAAGAGAGTGAGAGCTGTCTCTTCACATAGATGATCAACAGATTGAATAGCGAAGGCACTCTGTTGTATCATCTAATCACAAATACAGAAGAATGGGTCAGGGATGTGAAGGTTACTGACAATCGTCGCTACAACAACGATAAGGTGGTGTAATTTATGATAATAAGAAAAGTGAGCAAGGTGAATAGCAGGTTTTCAACCCTTGGCTTTGAGACATGGCCCAAGTAGGGAAAGACTGAGTTTGGAGAGCCAAAGCTCAGACAAATTTCCCATTAGTGAGACAGAGGATGATCAGCAACATGTAGTCCATCCAAGTGGCTTGTTACTAGTGTCTTCTCATCAGGAGTAGGTGTTGGAGCTAATAATATTTTATGTAACAAGCTTTATGGTGTGTCAAAGTACACTTTCAGCAATGTTGTACGTGGTACCAAATTGGGAGGAGTAGTGAATACACTGGAGAACAGGACTGCTATTCAGAAGGATCCCAATGGGCTGGAAAAATGGGCTGATGGCAATCTCGTGCAGAGGAGGTTGAACAGGCTGACTCGGTGTGCCCTTGTGATGGAGAAGGCCAACTACACCCTGGGCTGTAGTATTTGCAAGAACAACAGGTGTCGTCCTGTGCTCTGTTTTGGCTCCCCAATACAAGACAGACATTAACATACTGCAGTAAGTCCATTGATGGGCAAGAAGGATGGGGCATGATGCTGGAGTGGATGATGTATAAGGAGAGGCTGAGGGAGCTAGGTTTGTTCAGTCTTCAGAAGAGAAAATGGAAGGGAGTTTTTGTGGCTGTCTACATCTACCTGAATGGTGTGTATAGAAAAGGCAGTCTCTTTTTGGTGGTGCACAGTGGAAGGAAAAGAGGCAGTGGACATGATTTACAAAAAGGACAATTCCAGTCAGATAAAAAGGGAAAAAAAAAAATAATAATAATCACAATGAGAGCAGTCAAGCACTGGAACAGGTTGACCAGACAGTTTGGGGAGTCTCTGTTCTTGATGGTATTCAAAACTTGCCTGGAGGAGACCCTGAACAGCTTGATTTTGCCCTGTTTTGAGCAGGGGATTGGACCAGGTAATGTCCAGAGGTCCCTTTCAATATAAATTAGTCTGTGAGTCTATAAATTTAGTAGGCTTTCTCTTGTTGACAGCTGAAGGAGGTTTACAGTAGTAGATAAGCCTCAGCATCTGAATTCCTAAATTTTCTGGATTTGCCAGTCAGTGATTTACTGTGATTTACCATAGTTTATGCCTTAGATTATCAGTTTGTAAAATATTCTGCAAATAAAACTTACCCACAGGGAGACTAAGCTTTAATCAACGTTTGTCAAATGCTTTGGAATCCTCTGAGGAAGTATGTTATTTCCACATTTTCCCTAAAGATTGTTTTCATTTATTATGTGGGGAGATGTAGTGTTTTTTCCATTTTTACTAGTTTATGAATACAGTAACGACAGATGGGTCTTTTTTTCAGGACAGAAAATCTCAAAGTGGTTCACACATGAGTTATTGACAAAGATTGCCCTTGGTTTGTATTACAAAAGTAAAGATGTTGATGAGTGCATGTGTATTTTAAGAGCTGTTGCATCATGTACTCTGATACTGGGGTAGACAGACGTTTTTGGCATGGTGATTCTAATTCAGGCATATGAAAAACAGAAGGAGCAGCTGTGAGTTCCAGCTTGAGCAAACTTTGGAGTGATGTTGTCATTATTTATTTTATCCAATTTCTACCTCAAGAACATTTTTCTGATATTCTTCAAGTTTAGGTCTCGGTACTTTTTCATTTAAATACCAGTTTGTTTAACAACTGCAGGACTGAGTGTGCATTTGGAGTTTAGTAAGACACTTGCCCTTAATGTGAACTGAAAATAGTTATTTAAAAAGTAATGGCATCTCATCTGCAATTTATTTTTCACTGACAGCACTTGTCCAGATGGCATATAAGTGTAGGTGTAATTGCTACAACACAGTCCATTATTACAAAAGCAGCAAATAGTCTGCTCAGTCTTACACACATCAACCACATTTCACACGGGGGAAAAAGAAAGTTGTATATAGCAGATGATTTCTTCAGAGAGCTATAAAGACCACCTGGTGCAAGCTGAGTTTGGATGCTGCAGACATCTCCTCACTACTGTAGTTGTTAGAATATTGACAGGTTGGAAGACGAGACGGGCAGGGACTGATTTGTGACAACAGATTAAAACAACTGGGTAGTAGTTGTACTGTTTGGCTAAATGATGGCAGTGGGCTCAGCTGAATTAAATGGCACTCCTTACATAAAGTGTTCATAAATGTCACAAAGGGCACAACAGTGCGTGGTTAAGGGAAGGATAAAACAAAATTACATGTAAATGTTGGAGCCGTGCCAAAATGAGGATACAAAGTAGTAAAACGGGTAAATATAAGCACACGTAGTTAGTAATTATGACAGAAAACTATGAAGTAAAATAAGTTTGCTGGACTTTGATGTTTACTAGTAATGTTGTTCATTATAGATTTAACAGAAATTACATGTAGATTCCCTGTTACAACTGCCCTTTCCAACTGTAATGTAAGGAGGGATCGTGAAATTCATCTCATCTAACTTAGGTATCAAAAGTCTGTATGTTTAATTCAGGACTGATCACTCTTAGTTCCTTTGTATTCTCTGGAAACAAGTAGTCCTGTTTAGGCTGCAGCTCATTTGTGTCCTTTTTAGATGTTAAGATTTGACAAATTGCACCTGAGGCGATGTTGACTCTCTGTTGACGAGATCCTTGCTGAACTGCAGAAGAAGCTGGGGTGGCTAGCTCCGATGCAGACATCCACATTTATCTGGTTGAATTTCAGTATTAGTCATAGTCTTGTGATGATAAAAATTAGAAACGTGTTTCAGAGCTCATGATTAATTCTGATACTGTGCCCTAACTAAAGAATGTATTTCCAGTACAGTGTTGTAGAGGATACAGGACTGATTGTTTGTGTCTTGGCTGTATTATAGTTTATCTTAGTGAGGCATTTAAATAATTTTAGGTCTGGCCAGGCGATCTATATCTAATGACTAATGTAGATTAATTGGGAGATTGGAAGTCTGCATGTCCAGAAAGAATAGCAGTTTCCTACTCTCTACTTAAAATAAATGAGATTTTAATCAGGAGGTTGTCTCCTTTATGCCTGTTTGTGGCCCAGGCAGATGGTGCACTAATCATCCTTACAAATGTAGTGTATTGAGTATAAATAACTCAAAACCCAAGGATTTGGATCAGGTAATTCGTTAGTTCTGTAGTCACACTGGGAGAAATGTTTCCTTCCGCCACCCCGTGATTCTGTCTGGGAGACAGAGTGGTTGAAAGAGCTGCTCCATCTTGATCTGACAAGCTGGATTTGGGTTTGACAAATAGGGTTTCATTCTTGCTCTAAGTAGGCGTACGAATAATGTATGTACTTCCATTATTTACATTTAAATTAAGATCCATCTTTCTTGGTTCCTCCCCCGCCCCCAAAAGGCATTGCACCTTTTTAAAAAGAAGAGCTGTATCTCACCAGAAGGAGACTGTATTTCACCAAGGAATGTCTTGCAGCAGAAGGCTGGACAGAACTCTCTGATTTGCATCCAGTGAAAGGGATAGGAGAGGCATTTCAGTAAATTTTTATTACATTTGACATCCAAAAATACATTAGATCTTTTAATCTTATTTCTTCCAAACTCTAGTTTATTAAATTTGTAACAGATAAATTGTACAAATCCGAAAAATGTATTTTGGATTTCGGAAGATTAATCTCCTTGGTGTCTAAGATAAAAAGGCAGACCTACCAATGTACTGCTAGGGGTCTAATGAGTAAGAGAAACCCAGATAAACCTTGTAAGCTAGTTGTGCCTGTTGTGCCTTGGGTTACTGAGGAAAGCAAGGAAAAAAAAAAAAAAGCCCAAACCAAAAAACATCCCACATATACCCATTTCATTTTAGGAATAAATTATGGTATGACTTTCTAATGTCATGACCCATTTGATCTATGCGTGAGAGCTAGATAAACCATCTGTGTCAAAAAAAACACCCCCAAAGCTCAAATCCAAAACACCAACCAAAAAAACTTTCATCCAAATGAAGAGGAGGCAGTCAAGGAAGAACTAAACCAAAATTCCCTACAACTTGTTGTGTTTATTATGGAACATTCTCAACCTTTGTAACAACTGCAATATGCTCTCAAGCTTTTTTTTTCATAAATACTCTTTAATACACAGCTGTAGGTGTTAGCTTGTTATGGAAATCAAGACAGCCCCAACCTTCTGATGGTCTAAGAGGGATGGGGCTGAAGAAGACCAAACAAATCTCAAGGTCAAAATGAATGGCTGTGACTACCCAGCCCACCTTTCTCTCTACCCTTGTATCCAAGTTAAAGTGTTTCTTCCAGCATCTTAGTTAAAGCACATACTTTTAAAATACACCCAATGCCCTGAGTATTTAAATAAATGTTACCATGGGAGCATTTCATGCTTGGTTAGGTCTGAGTTCTAGGGTTTGTGTGCAAGGTGGGAGAGTAAGGACTTGGCACATAAATAGTGGTGCTTGTCCTGTTAGTCACTGATTGACTGGAGCTGCCAATTGCCTCCAGATGGTCATGTGAATGGGCAGCTATGGACACAGCGTATGTGGGGTGACGTAGATTTTTCTGAGGCTGTTTATGCTTTTTGTCTCTATAGCACCCTGTGGCAGAGAATTTAGAAGTGTGCTCACTGGAAATGTGCTCCCTCTTCATGCATTGACTGGAAATGCTTCAGCACACACTTGAAAAAAAAGGTGGAAGGTGTCTAACTCCCGTCTCTCATTCTTGGGCCTCAATTGATGTTTTTCAAAGGCATAAGAGTCCACTACTTTTCAGATGGGAGGGATGTGTTGTTTCTTTTGTTGAGTGTATTTCTTGAGCAGTTGATGACTTCCAAGTCTTCCTAATGGATTTGGATACTGAATGACCATCAGCTTACATGCATCCAATGCTTGGGATGTCTTGGCATTAATAATTCAAAATCTAGGTGAGGGTCAGCAATTTGTCATTCAGCGTTATGACGGGACTGAATGGAATGGCCTGGATGCTTCTTTAATTATAAAAAAGTTCAGACGATTTTAATGTATTTGGTTTTTCATTGTGCTTGTTTATCAGTTCCTTTCTGTTTATTTCCTAAGAGGTCATTTTGTTAATGCATATCATTGATGGAAATGCATAAAACAAAAAAACAGATCTATACTGTTACCAAATCTCTGTAGTTAATTAAAGGAGGGAATGAATGTAGGGCAGAGGAGAAGGTGACTGGATGCCTCAGGCTCAGTCTGCCACTGTAGCACTGATTCTGGAAATAACATTCAATTTATTAGTAAAGTACTCCGAGCCTACCACCAGTGATAAGGCCAATGAACTTTGCTACTGTCAATCTATATAAGCTGAAAAAAAAACTAATTTAAAAAGTACAGGTTCCTTGTTGATTCCCTCAGCAGGCTACACGTTTTGAGTAATACATCATTGGATCAACACCACTTCACTTTCAAGGTGCTGAAACTCAATTTGTTTGCCGTGCCATGAAGTCAAGTACACTGTAAAACTGTGCAGCTCAGTGGTATAAAAAATAACTGCAAAAACAGACTTTGTGGAAGAAGTTAGGGGATAATGTGACATGTGCACAGCTGCTTCAGTCACACTTGCCTACATTCAAATTTCTTCAAAGTAAACACAAAAATTAATATGCTATTTCCTGGGCTTTCTTTTCCCCCTCCCCTTAAGGAGTTTTGTACCTAAATGCTGTTCGGTCATTTGGTTTGGAAGAGTTAGAAAAACTTTTAGAAGAATGACAGGAATGGAGAGCACTTTTTGTGCTCTCTGAAAACAATACGCAGTTCCCAGCAAGTAGCGAATCCAGCTACACTCCTGGTGGTCAATGGGCCAATCGAATTGGTACAGCCCAAGGATTTGAGTACTGTGGAAGAAACGGCCAAATTTTTGGTTGTGAGAATAATAAAGCTTACTCCCCTCAAAGCTGTGTTGAAGCTCAATTAAAATGTGCAATGTAGATGATATTCATTAATGGAAACTGCTAATAACATGAGAAATACAACAAAACCTGGTGAGAAAGCTAGGTTTTAAGGCGGGACGGTGGAACTTTAAAAGTCTCGAATATTTAAAAAAGGTGCCTTTCTGTGCTTGAATCAGTGAATATTCACTAAGATTTTGGCGGGACCTAAGGAAGGACCAAAATGGCCTAGGTTTTTCTAATCGCAGTCTGCCATTATCTTTTCACCAATGAATCATCAGACTGGTTGAGGTGAAATGAGATCAGAGATTATCCCTTTTGGACACCACAGCAAAAATGTAATGGCTTAATATAAACCTGGCCACTTATATTAGAAATAGACCAAATGTGATACTTTAAATGAAAACTTTCTGAAAAAATTTAAAGCCATGGTTCCAGCTACCTCTTTGTAAGTTTTGGATTTCAGCTGAACACCGAAACTTTTCTGAGTTATTGGATGCTAAAATGTCCTAGAAACATTTTTCCCCCTTCAGTTTCTTGATTGAGATTACCTAGCTGGACCTCTCTGATACTATTAAGACAGCATCAGTCAAAGTGTCGAAACTTGATTAGATGATCACTTTTGCCAGGTTTATCACTGTATTTTTCTAAAACCATGCAAGGGGAATTTGGAAGGTGAGGAGGATGTAGAGATGGCTGCACTGCATCCTGGAGGGGGAGATTTGGAATGGGGATGGGTGCCATAGTCTGTGGGAGTAAGGAAGATTTTGGATAATGAGGGAATGGTGAAACCCCTGTTCTCAACGTCACTCCCATCCTTTCCCCTTCAACCTTGCCCCTGCACCACACTAAACCACCTCACAACTTACACCCAGTCTGCTGCTATTGCAAAATTGCTCTGCACCTGCATCGGTAGGAAACTTTTGAAGTAGCGTGGCCTTTTTAGTTTCTTCAGTGCTACTTTATGACTAGATAGCTGCAACAGTAGGGAAAAAAAATCCATACACTAACTTACTCATGAGAAAACTGTTACTTGTCTCCTAGGCATTGTGTGACTGCTCTTCTGTGATCTCCCGTCTCTCTTCTCTTGAATCCTCAGTGGAAGGAAGTCACACAGGGTGAGTAGCAAAGTCCGTCTTTAAATTGTTGACACACACTTAAAAGTAATGTCTGCAAGAGGATAACTTAGAAAAGCAATAGGACAGTTGCTCTAGAAAGCTTCTCTCTTATTCTATGGAATGTAGAAATCAATTTTTCGCTTAAATTCTTCAGCAACAAATTTATGGCCACAATGGTTTTCCCAACAAACCCCAGTTGCTAAAATAATCAAGCTACTTTTCTGTAAAGATGAAATAATGAAAGGGATGACATATTTGTTACCTGATTATCTTCCATAAAATGTTTTTATATGATGATACTGCAGTTTAAAAACCCTAATTAAAGACTATCAGTGAAATACCAAGTCTCTTAATATTGATAACAATTCTAAACTGCGTCTGTCGTGAAAAAGGACATTTATTAGAATTGTCTTTTTACTTCCATATTGAATTCTTAGACAGGATTCAGAATGGTCTTATTTTGAGGAAGAATGTTTGTGATGAGATTTATGCACTGTATAGTGCATTTACTCTTCTAAGGCCATATGAATGAGTGTGTTCTATTATAGTGGTGTAATGGTATAGTGACAGAAAGTTGATGGGATGCCCCAAAGAGGTTCCCTAGCACTAAATGAAGGCAATGTCATCTAGGAAAGACAGCCCTTCTAGAAACTTGTAATTTGTTTATGTTGCTACATTTTAGACTCTACAGATCAGTAAGAAAAATGCTTTATTTTGTTTTTTTTTTTTTTCTGTCATGTTACTAAAATGAATGTGTAATCATGGGTTATTATGATAGAAGGGATGTGTAGACTTCATATTATTGTGTCAGGCTGACTTGGAACAGGAGGGGAAAAATGCATAAGGCAGGAGAACATTAGCATGACAAACAGTGCATCGAAAGAACACAGCGAGTGGGGAACATGGGTGTGCTTTTGCCTAATAACAGGGAATAAACATTTTCTTATGTGTATTCTTAAGAAAACCCTGAGAGAAGTTATAGGGATTCAGCAAGGTATATGTATTTAAAATTACTGTAGAATACCAGAAACAAATATTCCAGTCTGTGTTGTAGTTGAATAATAGTATGAAGGGAAACTCTCTCCTGTTAAAAACCATCTAAAGAGAAGCAGGAGACAGGACTTTGAACTGGACAGATGTTTGAAATGACAAGGCCTAAACTTTCAATAATGAGCTCCCTCAAAAGATCAGAAAGATCTTAAATTCAAAAAGCTAAGTTTAAAATAAAAAAAATGATTGGGGATGGGGAGGTGGGTGGGAAGGGAGATGGAAAAAAAAAAAAAAAGTTTCGAGGTGAAACAGGTCATTTCTCTGAAGAGCTTCTGCCCTACCTGCAGTGTCCTTGCAGCCACATTCTTGCATCCCAGCTTGGTTCCAGGTCAGTGAAAAACAGTTTGCTGCTTTCTGGATTGCCACAAATTCTATCTCTTCCTCGTCCCGCAATGTTCTGTCATCAGGTGACTTCTCCTTCCCAAAGGGGTTTGCTGCCCTCGAGGGAAGGAACAGTCTCCTTCCTCCACGTCCTGTCCTTCCTAAGGAAAGGTGACATCTGAACTGAGAACAGATAAATCAGATGCCAACCTGCACGCTCTGTGAGAGAGCCAGGGCTGGTCCGCAGCAGCTTCCCTGGGAGCAGAGAGGTGCTCACTCTTGTCTTACTGAAGGACACTGTTGCAAACAGGAGGAGCAAGAAAGGTGCGCCTCTGGGTTTCTCTGGCCACGTGAGGCAGTGGGGTTACCTGTGCTGCCTTGGCTGCAGAAAAAGCACTGCAGCCACTTGAGAGGATCATTCAGTATGGTGTTTGGTGTATGCTTTATTGTTTTAAAACAGTATCAGTTGGAAAAAGTACATACTTTTGTTCTCAGTGGAATAAAGGGAAGTTTTTAATAACTCTTAGTTAATATGAAAGCCTAGTGACAGTCATGAGGACTCCCAATGTCTCAAGTCCAAGAAGATGCCAGCAGGCTCCTGGGGTGCCTTTCACCAGCCTTAACTAAGGAGGCTCTGGAGAGCTGGAACAAATACTTGTCCTGTGAAGGCCAGGCTGGGCCTGGCAGAGGATGTCACTTGTACCTACAGATGGTTGGCTCCTCTGGTAGGGCAGTGGTACTCCCGTAATGAGCCTGTCAGTTCCCTCGGTGACGTAGCTTCATCACAGTGACTGCATGTCATGTGCTGCCCTTAAATGAGGGTATGTGCCTACTGTTGTCAGAGCGTGTCTTTCATTTCATAATCTCTAGTCTGCCAGGACAGACTCAGGGGAGTTGCTCTGAAATGAAATGAGCTTTGTTTAACTATCCATGCCTAATTGCAGATCACTCACTGCAGGATTCCTTCAGGAGCAGATGCCGTAAACCACTTGGAAAATACAAGTACAAGGTGTAGGGGTAGAAACGCCTGAGACCTACACAGCTGTCCTGTTGTTGCATGGGGACATTACATGACATTCCTTTGCTGCTGCCTCACAGCTTTTGACAGTACCTGTGCATCCCACTGGACTGATATGTGGTTCAGGAAGGGAGAGGGGCTGATGGACTTCTTATCAAGAGGAGACACCCACGGCTGGTGATGGAGAAAGCAGAGGTTTTGGTAATGATGACTGTGAATTAGGGGAAGCAAAGCAAAGGCAGCTGCTCCCTTGCTGGGCAGAGGCCTAACGTATTTTAATAAATGAAGAGAAATGTCATGAAAGCTTTAGAAGGAAAAAAGTTTCAAGTTGAGCCATAGACCCAGGATCACCCAGGGCAAAGGACAGGAAGGATTCAGTCCCTCCAGTATATGACAGTTCAATTCGTTGAACTAAGCTGGCATCCTCCTCTGGAGGAGAGATGTTGGAAACAAACCAAATAGGTAATGTGACAGTGGTGGACTGCTGATCAGCCTGCTCTGCTTTTGGCCAGGTGGAGTGACTTAGGGATTTAAAGGAGGAAAAAGCTGAACAGAGATGTGGTGTAGCTGTACCTGCTTTGTTTTGTTTTTAGAGCAGAACGACTTGCTCAATTTTCATTACATCAATAGGCTATTGAGAATACATTTATGTATCCTTAAATCACAATTTTCCTGTTTTGTAGTTAGATTTAATTCACAAATCTAGTGAAACTGTCAGGCATCATACATATGGTTGCTGATGTTTAGAGTGGTATATTTAAAGGATTTGTAAAGGGAAGGGGAATGGGAACCATGAATGCATTGCTGCTGTTTGGGAATTGACTTCTGAGTCCTTGATTTAGAGCAACTGCCTGGGTGAAACAGGAAGAGGGATGCGGAGGACCCCTGTGCTGTGACTGCAGCTGAAATGAGCTGTTCTTTGGCTGCCTCCCAATTCTGCTGGACCCAGGACTGCTCTGCTTTGTCCCAGGGTCTTCTGCTCAGACTTAAAGGATGGACAAGGCCTTTGTCCTCCTCACCTCTGCTCTGCTTTGACTGGAGCGAAGTAACTGAGAGTCTCTGTTGTACAGAAATGCCATACCCAAATAAAACAAATGTGATGTAGTGTTTGAAGGCTGTGGTGTTACTAAATTATATCTACACAAAATGGGAATTTTACTACTTTGTCTTCTGCTTTTTGAGTCACTATTGAACTTCATAGTCTTTTACTTAAATAACAGTAAACTATAATAGCCAAGCAAGTGTAGCAATAATATTTGGAGACGACTTAATAGACAATGTACTTGAATGAATTCTTTTGCTATTATACTTTGGAGCTAGCCCTGGAGAACTCCTGATGGAAATTTGTAAGGTCATGACTGACTTGATGGTGTAGTTATAAATTCCTGCTGAACATTAAGCACATTGCTATTCTTCTCATCTCTGTTTGGTCATTAAGGAAACTGAAGAACACCACGTGGTGCCAGAAGTGTGGAGTGAGAATGAATTTAGGAAGACTTCAGAAAAGGTCACTGAAAGTAAAGGGAAGGGAAAGATAAACAAAAGAGGAATTGTAGCCACTCAAAGTTTTCTTGCACAGGTTTTATAAGGAGATTTCTTATGTTCATTTTTTGGAAGAGTTTATTTAGTGAAGTTTATTGCATATCTGGTGTACCAAGAGAGCGAATATATGCCCTTCACCCTGAGATTGTACTGGAATTTGGGATTATTTAAGAGACATGTTAAACATATAAACATATTGTCAAACAGTTATCTGTTGACAGAAGGAGTGATAAGTCTCAGTCTTATGGGCTAAACTCTGAGTTGTAAAAACCAGTATGCTCTGGTATGCAAATAGTAGTACAAAGTAGGTTGTTACACTTCTCAAGTACAAAATTCAGTCTCCTGTCCTAGCCTTCTTAGTCATCTTTTTCTGTCCCAGCTCTCTACTTTGTACATCTTTCACCCCTGTTTTTCTAGTTGTTCATGCTTTCTTCTTCTATCTAACTCTTCCCCATCTTGACTTAGCTTCTTAACCAAGGCTTTTTGGCAAGATGGTTTCAGTGGTGTCTTCTAGTACTGGCTTTTTATCTTGTCCTGCCAGTCCCGGTCGCTTTGCCCACATGATTACTGTCTTCTGCCAACCATAACACTCCCTTCCAGTTTCCCTTTTCCAGTTCCCATCAGTTTTCAGTCCCAGTCATGTTGTCCCTTTTTCCACTTTGTGTCATAGTCTCCTCTATTTCTAAGTACATCAGAGGCTTTATTACCTGTACATTTACATTAGATGTCTTCCTAAGCTGTGTTGCCTTGGCACCAGGAGGGTTACTGGAAGATCAGGAAAATAGTTTTGGGACAGGGGTATGTGCCTGTGGCTTGAGCATTCTTGCATTGCAACAGCAAAGACACGGTAACTCAACCCTGTTAAATGATGGCTCCAGCATCCCAAGTTTTTCAAATAAACAACAGCCAGAACTGAACTGAGACAAAACAAAGTACTTGACAAAATTACAGGCAGACTTGGACACAAGTGACATGAACTTTTCATTCCAGAGTCCTTCAAATTCCCTCCTTATAGAGATGAGACGGTATAACTTTCTCTGTACAGGTTGTTTCCATTCTGTAAATGTGTATATGTTGCTTTATTTTACTAGGAGTCATCTCTTCCACTTAACTGGTTAGTAAATAACTTCTTGCTTTACTGAGGTCAAAACCTTCCTTCCTTCCCTCTGTAAAGATTTCTTTTTTCCTATGAATGTTACATTTTATATCAGTCTCTACATTAAAAGCCTTTGTGATACAAGTGTCTAAGTACTATAGCTGTATGCAGCTTATTGCTGAGTCTTGACTAGGACAAAACAGTTGTTGTTGCTTCAAACCTGTTGTCACCCGACTTTTTCCCTTACAGGCAACCTATAACCTGTTCCCAAAATTTTGAGAAATTTATGTTGCAGTCTGTATTACTAAATCATACTCAATTTAAACTCACCAGTTTTCAAGGGTATCCAGTGAAACAAGTTCTTACCTATTCTTCTGTGCTTTAAAATGAGACAAAGTTAAGTGATGGGGTGATGATTTGTAAATTGACATTTTTACTAGATCAGCTATTATTGAAATTGAGTAAGGACGTGGTTGATTAATGGTCGGGAATGACTTACAACTGTTCATTCCAGTATTGGTTTTGTTGTCACACATGATCTGGTTAATTAATATCTTCACATTTTAAGAATAACTATGCATGGTGAAACTGAAGGCAACTTGCTTCAGAAAATAATGCATTAATAGTTTGCTGTGTTGCTGTGCTGTTATGACTAGCATACTAGCTGCTTGCTTTAACTGAAGACGTGAGGAATTTCTTATTTTTTTCTTAAATAGTGACCTTTTCCACTAGTGCTAAATGGCAGCCAGCTATGCATCAGAAAACAGTTATGCCTGGCGGTGCAACTGTTCATATGTTCATGAGGTCTTTGAGGTCTTTAATTTTCCCTGGCATTTAATCTGAACTGTGCATTGGAAAGGAACCAGCTTTTCAAAAACAAGCATACAAATATTTTTGGAATCCAGACCTGAAAATAATGATGTTGAGTGACCATTTTTATATTGTACAGTGTCTGTAGAGATGGCTATATTATCATTGATCAAATATATTATTAAATGTTTGAGAAGTTATTGTTGCCATTTATTTTCAATTCAGAATTTATTTAGTAGTGTTTGGTAAATTATCTAGAGGAAACATTTTTCAAAGGCATGCGTAGGAATAGGTACTAAACCTCCATTAAAAGACAACGGGAATTGGGCACTTATTTCTCTGTTTCCCCCTATTCACAACCAGTGGACTGAATTGTTGAATAACTTTTTCTTGTTCTTTGACATGATTATATGAGAAATGTATGCTCAGAATGAGTCTAATTATTATTTGCTTCTCAACTGCTGTTGATCCAAGGCCATCCCTCTAAAAACATGAACTCCACTTGTTGTGGAGGTGGAGAGATGAAACTACATGTGGCAAATTTAATCATTGTTTACTGTACCCTGGAAAAGGACACAGATACAGTGGTGGTGATGGTGTTATAAAACCAGCCCAGGACAAGATGATCCAATGGGAAGTGTCCTAGAGACACATATACATCCTTGTTCAGTAAGCTTATCCCTAGTGTTTTCTCATATGCCCTTTGTTGGTGGGTCTCTAAGCATATGCTTATGTTAATCCTCAAATCAAGTCTTGAAATAATAATTTTTACACTTAGAAAATTCCTTTTGGCATCAGTTACATGCTGTAGTACCCATATCTAAGTATTCTGTATAGAAAAATGAATGCACGGTCATGTGCTAGTTTCTGTTGCACTGAGCATGTATCCTGTGTGTACGTGTTGTTGGAGGGGCTCTCCTTTGTGCCGAACAGCCGCCCATTACCAAATATTGAAATCTGTCTTTATCACTCATCCTTTCAAGCAGAAATGTTATTGCATTTCAGAGTGGAGGTTTCCTTCAGAGATTCAGGAGGGCTTGGACGGGCAGTTGCTTCGTGATGATTTTTTGGGGAGATTGTTTCTCTGTTTTTCAGGGAAGAAAAAGGGGAGGAGGTGATTTAGGAAGGCTTTTTTGTTTTTCTTCCAGGAGCTAGAAAAATGCTATTTATTTCACTGTAAGGAGAAAAGACTACTGTGATTTTATGTTGCGTTGCCACTACATTGAATTGACTAATGAGTGGTAGTGCAATCCCAGAAATGTTTTGAGATGGATTCCTTACAGTTCCCATTTATAAGAAAAATCAGACTATATCTCAGCAGGACTTTCTAGTTCTTTGCATGAGTGAGATAAGTTTTATTTGTTCTTTTCATTTATATTGGCATTTTGGCTTGTTAGTAATTTAGTAGGGTCAGAAATCCTGTTGTAGTGAAATCCTTGGTTTTACAGATGAGTAGCTCAAGTAATAAAAGTTTTTTTTGTTTTTTTTTTTTTACTTCTGTCATGGATGCAAAATCAGGGCACTTTTGAAAATGTATGTACTAGATTTTAAGCATTTAATTGTTCTATTTTCCTGACATTTTAGTTAAAAAGAAACAAACTAATTATATGCTTGCCTGTAAATACGTGCTTTAACTATTCAGTTTGAATAGGGATATTCAGTACTTTGTCAATGAGAATGTTGCTGTGTAATAGCATGAATTTACCAGCTGTTAAAGGTAGTTTGGTGTGTTAGTTGTTTCCTTTGGGTCCTATGATTTTTAAACAAACCATGTCATTTATAGTTCCTGGCCAATATTTCTTCTCCTTTGTGAGTTATAACACTACAAAAAAAAGTTGGTATCAGACCTGGTTGGGAACCCATTTTTAAGGAGAAGCAGATAAAACAACCAATAAATACTTCCTTTACAAAAAGAACAAAAAACAACAACAGCCCTCCCCCTCCCCTTCAATTTTCTGAATTTTTTTTTCTGATCTTATCCCTTGCTGAGCAAATGTATGGTTTCCCTGCTTAAGCTTGAGAGGAAGAAGCATTGTGAGAACACAACATCCACAGACGCAAAAGCATCTACTGATAAAACGTCTTAGTGATGCATTTTCATTCAACTCTGAATAACAGCAGTCGCTTTCGCTGCTTTTCATTTCAAGTGGAGCATTTTTATAGTTAAAAGAGTACCTTGCAATATATAGCTATATCTGCAGTAGATTGAAGTACACCTATATCCTGTTGCATAGGGTGGATGTAACGTAGTACATGGTGGATATATTTAGTGAAATCTTTTCAATTGTGAGGCACGAAGGAGCAATAGAGGATGAGCTTTTTGAATGTATTACCCTTTATAGCCTTCACCCAGATTATCTTCAATTGTTAGCTATTGAAACTAGGCCAAAAAGGCTTTCTCATAATTTTAAGCATCAGATGACCTCTCTTCCCCGTCTTTCTCCCCTTCCCCTCCTTGGGCTGGACTTAGGTGCTTGCATGCCTCCCGCTGTTTCTAGCTGTACTAGAGCTGAGCACTTACAAAAGAAAGATTTTGGACTCAAGTTGATTGTGCCAGAGTTCAGGTAATTTGTTAATTTTGCAAAGATATTGCACGCCTTTCACACACACATATATATATATATATCTGTCCATCTTGATTCTGAAGGGTGTGTGCTTTACTAACCAACACTTCCATCGGTGAAATAAAACATGTTTTTTCCAGTTCTCAGCTGTGTACCACATAACTCGCGCTACTGTGACTAACAGTTTTCTATTGTAAACAAATTGTTGTAAGTGGCCATGCTTATGTTACGGTGGAGATGAACTTTGTGAACGGCTGCCCATTGATGGTATTGTGTTCTAGTGGTAATTATTGGGCAGAAATGATAAGCAGCATCAGGATTGACCAAACAAATATTTTTTCTCTACCAGAATTACTAGTAAGTCTACTTTAGGTGGAGGTAGGTAGCTAGCTAAAAATATGCTTATATTTATTTTTATGTGTGTGTTAATACGTATGTTATATTTATAGTATGCATGGCAGAATAACAGAATTTCACAGTCTGAGATTTTTCCTGTGCATTTTGTCTTTTCTGTTTGTTTGTTTTCATTATAAAATCTCCATATATGTGGAGATTTCTTTCTTCTGCATTTTGCCATTTACACCACAGTGGAGTCAGGAGCATGTTGGGGTAACTGTATTACAAACAAGCAACATAATTTGGCATAATGTTGCATCCTGAGAAGTTAAGATGTCCTTTTCCTTACTGTCCTTGGATTACTGCTGCCTTTGCTTTCTGTCACTGAATGGATTGTGAAAAGTTCCTTTTCCTGCAACGGATGCAGCCTGTCGTGCTGCTTTTAACTGATTTTAGTTCCAGGCCAGTGGGCTGGGTTTCCCAGTTAGCTGCAGGAAAATGCCAGCTGACCATGAGAAGACACTCAGCTCAGCAGAACAAATTACGTTCAGTCGCAGGAGACAGTGAACCATGTGGAAATGACTTTGCAGTTGCCTCCGTGTAAAGATTCGCTGTGAACGGTTCTTAAAGACATTGCCCTTTCATGCTTCCCAAATCATGCAAGCCCATTGGCCAGCAGCTTCTTGGACTCACCTCCTTCTCTGACATTTGCTTTCCTCTGATGTACAGGAGCTGGCCTTTTTGCCAGCTTTTTCTATATTAGAAAATAGAATATAATGTGAGGTTGGTCTGTCATTTCATGGAGGACTCATTGTGAACAGTGTGGCAGGACTCTCAGCAATACAACACAGTGGGGCAAATGTTTCCAGAACTTGCCTTGCTGTAGAAAACCTCCCTTAAAGAGAAGTTTGAGAAAAATACCTGGGTAATTTCTTGTCTTGCAGAGACAAGTTGCTACAGCTGGTGTAGTTCTCATAAACTAACAGGGCACCAGCACATCAGCTGCCCTGCAGGAAAACACAGCGCTCTGACTTCTGTGCTCTTAGGTGACTTTAGCCAGAATCCAGCAAATTTAATAGAGTGACTTTATCAATATGAATAAGCCTTAGGTCAAGGCTTAATTTACACCTGTGGTCCTGTGCTTTTAGCCAGTCAATAAAGTATTTTTTTTCTGTACGTCTGTTGAATTCACAGATTCACATTAGCAACTACTTTCAAAGTGTGCTGGCAGTGTGAACAAATACATTGAATCTTTTTGAGAGTTTGATAAGGGTGAGTCTGAAATTTCAGGTGTATAGAGTACAGGGCTTAAACACAATAAGACTTGGCTTTACAATTGTAGAATAGTTTAGTATCCCCTAAATTGTGTCTTATTATCCATGTGTGGGTTATTTGGCTTGTTGAAAATGAGGCATTCAAACCCTATATCAATACAGTTCAGGTTGTCTTTCTGTCCTTAATACAATTTAAGTTCAATCAGTGTTGATATCTTACAGCAGAGATTGATAGCCTTTAACCTTTCCTAAGCTTTTGCTGGTTGAAGACCGCTGTGATTCCACTTGCCAGTCTTGCAGGCAACTAGATATAAATGGTTTATAAACCCATTTTTTGTCTGTCTTTTATTTTTAAACTTTTCTAATTCATCTAAATGTCATGGGGAGAATAGTTGGGGGGGAGGGGGTTGGCATAAAAAACCTGGAAGAAAGTTCTGTCAAACACATTTCTATTCACCCTCGACTAGCAGATAATGCCTCCTGCACTAATCCTTAGCCCTCTCCTTTAAGTTGTCTTTGCCTTTGATTTATAAGGCAGCTGACCCCAGCCGAACCCTGTCAGCGGCAGTTCAGCGGGGCTCTCACAAAAGAGAGGCCTCTGATCCGACAAATCGATTGGCTGCGAGGGAGAGTTTAATGGGGAAAAGATCCCACTAACAAGGGCTAAAGCCCTTTCCTGGGGAGCTGGCAGCTGCCGCTCCGCAGGGAGGACGCGGCGAGCTCAGGGGATGCCGCCTGGGCTGAGCGTGAAGGGAGGCAACAAAAGGCTCGCCGATTCTTGCTTAATAAACCCAATAATGGCAACAACTATATTTAATTTGAAAGCTGTTAAGTGGAGGTCAATTGCCAATAGATGTCCTAATTAAAAACAAATACTGAAATGATATTACGAGTCCAGGCTGGACTCTATTGAAGTAAGATAATTAGAACATAAAACCATCAATTAAAATCTACAGGGAAGAAGTTGGTGTGGTTAAGGGACAAGCTAGATTAAAAACAACAAAAAATCAACTGAAAATGTGGATGGCAATTTGAATAACTCCTCATTTAGCATGAAATCTTTATTTTAAAAGTAGATGCTGTCACTTGCAATAAGCTGGAATGTTACTTTAATTCTACAGCCATAAGGTAAGTAGGAAGCTAATTTGGAAATATATGTATTGATACACACTAAAGCTTGCTTAGTTAGAGTAGCTAAAGCAATGGGATAGCACATACAGTGTTCACTATGACAGACCCATATAGTCCTCCTTCTGAAAATATTTAAAGTAATATGATGTAGGCATCTGTCTTGTACGAACTTCAGTTCTTAAGTCCAAAGTAAATGCCTTCACTGCATAGGATCAGGCTGCCTTGAGTCTACAGCTTCAGCAAAAAGGATAAAACATGGCTGTGCAAAACGAGGATTTAGAATCATAATTATCAGAGCAATGACTGTCTAAACTCTATGTCTTACAGCTTTTTGCCAAGAAGTTTTAGTTGCTGGCAACAATTGTAAGATAGCATGAATTCCTCTACTAGAAGCAGTTTAAATATTTTTCTGTATTTCTAAACAAAACAGTCCCAGAAAAGTCAACTAGTCTAACCAAAAAGGTATGTGTAGCAGACAGTAATATCATGTTTCTGGTGTTGCCTACAGAGTCTAAACTCTCACTTAATACCATAAAATACATAACTTTGGACCGTTTCTGTTTATGGCTTTGTTAGAAAAGCTAGCAAAAAACCATTCCCAGTCTTCCTTAAAGTGAGTGTACATAGTGAATGTACATATCTGGAGTTCCTCAGTTATTCTTTTGAACAAAATAATCAAAAGTACACCCTAAATCACTTGTGTCTTATAATCACAGATCTAAAGAATCTTATGGCACTGTTTTCTATAAGCATCTCCTGATCTAGCAGCTAACAAGAAAGGAGTGTCTCAGTCTCTGAAAAGCATAGAATATACATAAAATTCATGCAAGCAATGTTATTTAGTGTATATTTATCTATATGGATATAAAAGATGTCAACCTGATGGCAATGATAGACTAGTGCCTTTTGCACATACTGGAGTAAGGGAAATCAAATCGTCTCCTGGCTCACAAGTGGTGGACTGTGGTGTTTCAGTGCTGGCTGAGGAATTTCTGCAGGTCGGGTGTGCTGTGTCTCACTCATCCGAGGATACTGTGGTGTCTGATGAGAAGGGACATGCTTCAGCTTTTCCCGGCATTGGGGCATTGCAGAGTTGCTTTCTTTTCAGCAGGACATAATGATTTGCAATCAACTGGTTAGTACACATTACTACACATTAAAAATAGGTTATTAGTAGAGGAGGTGTTTCAGACTTTTAAGGTGTTTACAAAACACAACAAAATAGTTACAATGTTTAGTTTTGTACTTGGATGAATCAAAACATGCTGAAGACAGTGGGCACTGTTGAGGCCAACAGGGTTTTTTATTAAGCCACATACACACACCCCAAAAAAAGAAAAGGAGAACATCAACCTGCCTACCTGTAAGTCAGGGGAAAGGCAGCAAAACAAGCATGAGCAATGGAGAGGATAAAGAATCTTGGTTTTTCTCCATACACAGACAATATGCTAAGTTTCCTGTGCAACCAAAATAAGTATGAAATTAAACCAATACAATTAGGGACTTCTCTTCTGCTCTCACAACTAATGGAAAAAATAGTCATCCACAAATAATTTAGTTTTGCATGATTTTAAAAAAGAAAGCAGGTAAAGCATAAAATAAACACAAGTCTTACTAATAAAGCTAAAGTAGGAAAACACCTTGATAAATAACAGAATGAAATTGTGTCTGCTAATGGCATAGAGCCTCCTTCATGTCACTGAAATTCACCAGCTCGTTAAAAACTCTGCTCTGCCACTCAGAGTCTCTTTCCATATCTCAAACCATATCCTTTTCCCATCAAACTGCCATGTCGACTGAACCACTAAATTTCAAAGCTCCCTGTTATTCTATTTTAGCCTATTCAAAATAAGTAGCTTCTCATACTTTATTGCTCCATTAAAATTAAAACCAGTAATTAAACCAAAGTATATCCACAACTTTTCAGACATCTGGATACATTTAAAGATACTCTTAAAATAAATGTAGCTGGCTCACATTCAGCCTAATCTTTTCTTCTTGTTTCTGGTAGCTTACTTATGTTGAATTCTTTTTTTGGTCATGCTGGGTTACATAAACAAGTCTTTCATAAATTCCTTTTTTTTTGTTTTTCCCCAACACAGCAGAAAGAGAGGATTTTTTTTGTATTAATTCCATCCCTTTTTGGAATATGTAACGCCAGTGTATTTGGAAAAAATGTTAGGCAGAGCTTTAGTAGAAATCTGTAATGAGGTAAATCACATGGAGGCAAAAAGCAACTTTTTCTAACCTTGCAATGGTTGCAGCACACTTAAACTGAAATAGTCAGACCCTGAAAATATTTTATTGAATATAATCTGAATGTGTCAGGGCAATTTGAAATGACAGCAGTATTTAGGGGTTTAAATAACCCCAGTGTTATTGTAACTGATTACCATCAGGATAAAAATTGAAGTGTAATTTGTTAGAAACTCCCTTTGGCTCTCTTTTATATCTCTCTCTCTGCTTCTCCCCTTTGTAAATATATTGACTTTTATAGCCATGTTAACTTTTACGGCTTAGAAGTTGTCTTTGTTTGCTTTGTGGTAATTACAGTCTCCTTAACCGCCGCCGAGATTGCGGCTTTGCGATAACTCTGCTGCCTGGAGTTGTGGTTTTTAGGAACTTTTTTCTTCCTGACACACTCTGGCTTCCTCTCCAAGATACGGTGGTGCCTGTTAGATTACAGTTCATTTCCCAAATAAATGATTAGACAATATTTTCATCAAAGTTGGCAGAACGTAACTAATGAGTCCCGAGTTTTTTCAGGTAATAAAGGTTCTGTTTTAAATGGAGCCTCGCTAAAAACAAATGTTTATTGTTTTGCTGTTTCTTCTTACTGCAATGTTTGTTCTGTTCCCCATATTTAACTGATAAAGATTCTGTGCTTAAAAACCCTTAGCAGAGAGGACACACAGCTTTGGAATCTCTTTCTGTACCATAAAAAATTACCACTACAGGTAGTAAAACAATTGTAACAGTTTCCACTATTCTTCAGCTGTCTGTATTGTTGTGCATAGCGCTGAGTTTCATAGTGACTTTTCTGTCCTCTCCATCTTCACTGATTAATTTTACAGAATTTTATATTATCTCATTTACAAGTTATATCAATGCTTAGGCATTCATATTCCCCTAATAACGTAGCACGTGCTTACAACAAGGCTGTTACCATCATTTTTACTGCCTCCTGATGAGAGAAAGGCGCAGCAGGTATGGGGACAGTCCTCATGCTTGCAGAAAACAGCCCCTGTTTCTCTCTTCACATTGGAGGCAGAGGAGATAATGGAGAGAGGAAAATAATCTTTTGGGTCTCTGTAACTCTGTTATACCAGTCAAAATAGGCAGGGTGGGTTAATAATAACATTTCTATTTTATTAATGGCAAGAGACTGTAATGCCTTGGGACACACAGGTGTATTAAACTACATTCCTTAGGTGTGACACCTCCCAGGGAAGGAAGGCTTTGCGTCTAAGGCTGTGCTCCAAAACTCTTACCCCCATTGGTGATGCCACAAATATGAGATGCACTATATGCGATGTAGCTAACAGCTGCTATGGGTTCTTTCATTTCCAGTCCCAAGGGGAGAACTGTGTATGTGCTGCCTTCCAGGTTGCCTTTGTTAGATGTGGTGAGCTTTCAGCAGAGTCCAGTGGTGCAGAAGTGTGCCTTACAAAAAGCGCCCGGTCAAAGATAACGACTATTTATGTGACAGCATCTTGAGATGCAGCAGAACACACCTTCTGCTATTTGGCAGGGCACTGATCACACTTTGATTTTGCATTCCTAATTCAATGGAATGTATGCACTATTTTTGTCCAAGGAGAAATGCATATTTTTTCTTAAGTCCTTGCGTGACAAGTCGTCCCCTGGGTAAGAGAATGCTCTGCTGAGTGCTCAAGACGGGAAACTATTGCAAGGAGGAATGGCAGAAAATGCAGCTAAAGAAGCATAGTTTTGTAAACTTCAACAGCTTTGTCTCAAAGGCAAAAAAATTATGTTCTGCCCGAAGCAGTAACATGAATTAGATTTTTTTACTATTTTAAATCTGTACTACCTTTCTGTTATTAAAAAAATAAAACTAAAACAGAACCCATACCAGTAAGATAACACTTTTCACAGGCTTTATAGTTTTTAAAATATTTAACACAGAATATGGATTAATAATTAAAACCGTTTTGGATAGAAGGCATTCGTGCTTGACCTTATTTGGAAAGCTCTGCTATTGCAGTAGCATTTTATTGTGGTTGCATCTTATATTTTCCTGTAAAGCACAGGGAACACTGTGCAGTATCCATGAAAGTAAACACTGCAGCAATTGCAATGCATTTCCAGTTGCTGAGTTCCACTTACATACACTCCCCAGCTGGTAATAATATTAAATCATTACCTTACATCCTTGTGTGTCAGGCACTCCCCCCCCCACCACCCCCAGCACCTAAGGTGTGCCAAACTGCCAATAGCTTGTCACACTATGAGCATCGGGAGTGGTCATCCCAGAGCTAAATGATCCTTGGGCAGTACTGACATCAGTAGGAGTAATCGCCATTTCTATCATCATCCTTCTATGAGGGTCAGCACAAGTCTGTTCCTCGCTTCATCCCATTCTGGTGATGAAGGACTGGCATAAGCTGGCAGCTGAACTGCTGCTTGCTTAGGAGGGAGGGAAGAGAAAAGAGGGAATTGGTAAAGGAAGAAGCTGCTGTGTTTTTGTTAAATATGGGGTTTTATTTTTATTTTTAAGTAGTTAATGGTTTGCCATGCCTCTCTATCATATTGTAGTTTCTACACAGGATTTAAAGCCTACAGACTTCAGAAATTTCACTTGTAGAAATAGTGAAAAAAAGAGCAATGAAAAAGTCACCCAGTATAATTCCCAGCGTGCCATGAAGTAAATGCTTTTGACTAAAAAAAAAAAGCTCAAGATTTTTACACAGCTGTGGTTAATAATACTGCAGTGATACTTTTAGGCACACAAATGGGTGCACTTTCAAATACATGGTGTAATTGCTGAATACATCCCCATTGGGACTGGGAGTATAACTACTGCAGAACAGTGTTAGAATATGAAATAAGAAAGACCATTTTTATTGCAAAGTGAAGCAAAAGAATGTTGTCTACAGATTGAGTACAGATTTTCTGCTGCTGGCTTAAAATAGAAAATCCACAATTAGATTCTCATCCAAAGAATGACCACAGGGATGTATGTGGGGTGATGTTATGTATATGTGAAAATGCATATATACAATCTGCTGTGGATGCTAGGGTCTCCGTGGCCTTCTATTAAAAGTATTTGTTATTCTTATAATAAAATCATCAGGTGAAGCTGTTGCTCTCTGCCATGCTGGGCGTGATGCTCCCTTGCCCACTCTCATGCTGATTGCCTGCAGACAGAGGCATCTTGGAGTTGCTCACGTAGCACATTGCTACCAGAGCTGGGGGCTATTTGTCCATCCTGCTTTGGGGTCGTTTCTGTCTAAATCTGTGAAGCTGGCAGAGTTCCATGCAATCTGGCGGTGGGGGAATGCTTATGCAGACGGGGCTGTTCATACACTGCGTGTGTACAAACAAGCAGCACGTATGGCTAGAAGTTGAGCAGTTTTTTAATTGTTTGATGCACTGTGCCTGAGGGATGATGAAAGTTGCCGTCTGGACAGCATGCTGTCAGTCAGGGTGTGCAGCTCTAGTTCACCTCTTACAGGAACGGAAAAGAAGTGAAGGCTGAGATTGCTTTGCATTTGTTAACATTCTTAAATGCTGTTTTGTTTTTTTTTTTAATGCTTTGTTAAATACAGCCCTTCTTAACACAGAACCAAACTATTTATCAAATTTGCACATGTTTAGGAGCTTCAATATATTTTAAATAGTGCCGGTACCCAAGAAGACCATGATACTTTTTTTCAGACAAGCAGTAGCTGAGATGTGTAGTTGAATAAATGAAGTTATATTTATTGCACTTGTTCAGAAATGTATGTATCTTCACTGTGGTTTTAACCCAAGGGACCTGGGTGCCATGAATGTCTTAGCTTCACTGAGTGCACTGTTCGTAAACTAGAGCAGAAATGGACCAGTTCTGTGCGTTGGACAGGCTGAGACAGAAAGTCACCAGGAAAAGGTAGACAGATTAAAGGAAGAAGAGCAGCTTCTTTTTACTTGCCCTCTGCTGTTCTATCCTATACCTAAACTTCTGTAACTAACAGCACCAAACTGCTTTCCATAGAGTCAAGGAGCACCTTTCAGGGGAAAGCTGTCAGTTATAGAAACCTGAGAAAGAGCCATGAATTAGTTTCCACAGAAGGTACTGCTGCCTTCTGACCTGCAGTATGTGTGTTATGCCTGCAGCCACTAACAAACCTGGGAATTAAGCTAATTTATTATATGACCTGTTGAACCATTATAATCTCATTATAATGAATCTTTGGACACATTTTTCACGTTGTAGCAACATATTTGTTTAGCTTTTTTGGTTTGTTTTATTTTGTGGAGATGGGGTTGGTCTTTGGTGCTGTCAAAATAGGTGGCAGTTGATGCCCACCACAACAAAGTAGGTGGTGGTAGTAATGCTGCTTGTATATGTATTCTGTGTTACTTTTGCTTTTTCAGCCTATCGAATAGAAACGGCCATCATCAGGTCAAAGGTACGTTCTCAAAGATGGATTTGTGTTAAACTAAATATATTCCTTTCTCATTTGTGCCCAGTATGACATACAGTTAGAATAGTAATATCAGATATAATGAGACTATAAATTGCTTTTTTTTTGTTTTTAAGAATGGTGTTGAAACACCAAGCAAAAATAAAGGAGTTACCTTGTGAAAGTGAATGATGTTCAAGACAAAAAAATAAAGTAAAACAACAAAAAGCCTGCAGAAATGAGATATAAAACTGTCTCATGCAGGTGCTTTCCTAGGAGAAAACAATTTTGATAACATCATGAATTACAGAAATAGTAACAGGTGAATCTAACACCCTCTGCTTATCTAGCAATAGCTTGGCAAGATTAAGAGAAGACATGAAATTCTTCTTAGCTGATATACAGGGGTCTAACTGTTTGCTTGATACAGCTGTTCATCATCTGCCCTGCAAGCTTTAGTTATGTTTCAAGGATTAATGAGTCTGATATCTGCAGAGGTTCTAGTTTGGGGTTGTTGTTTTGGGGTGGTTAGTTTTTTTTCTGGGGTGGTTCAATTGCTGCTCAGTTTTTTTTTGGCAAACACAGGGGTAAAGGTTTCGATTGTGATCAAAGCCCTAAAAGAATCTTCAGTTTCTTTGTTGTTGGTTTTTTGGGTTTAGGTTTGTTTGCCTTTTCTTTTTTTTTTAAAGGCAATTAAACTAACATGGAAAAGGTCAATTGTCAATATATTATAATGTTTAAAAACAATAGTGCATACTTCTCGGTAAAACTCTGCAGTAGTAGTGCAGCCGTAGTTGCTTTTTGCTTACACGACTGCCACTGGGACTGGTTTGAAAAGTGTATTTTTGGGATTCTTTCTTATACCTTTCAAGTGTTTCTGCAAGTGCTGTTTTAAGCTTGGTTTGGTAACGTACAGCAGAGCTGGGCTTCATCCTGTAAAGATGTTGGTGCACGAGTACCTAGTGCGTGTGAGCAGTTCCACTGATGCAGCAGATTGTGCAGTGAATGGGGCCTCTCCTCAGTGACCTGCAGCCAATGGCTACTGAAAAAAAGACAGCTTTTCTATTGATTCAAACAGGCCATGTATGGTGTCCGATGTGCACCTTCTTTTCCCACATAGTTTCCCATAGTAGCTGAAGACTGTAATGTTTGCCATGGTAGAGACCTTGACAACACGCCATTGCTCCCTTTTAGGTTTGACTTCGCAAAGGTTGTGGTACAGCCTCGTTCTTAAGCTTTATTCAGTGAATCTTATCATTTTGGTTTTGGGAGTCATATCTCACTTTCCAAGACCCTGGCTGGGTAGGATTAGTTAATTGCAGTCTATTTATTGCCATTAAGAAGAAGGAGAAATAGAAAACAAAAAGTGAATTTCAAATTATTTCACTAGTCTCCCACTGAGGTGCATACCTTCTTTAAGAAAAGAAAAAAGGTACGTGTTGCACCCAAAAGGTCACACAACAAAAAGGGCATGAACATCAATGAAGTGACCATCCTGAGAATATTTAGAGCAACATTTATAGAAATGCCAGTCACTGAGTTGTGAAAGCTCACATTCGGCAAAGTCGCCTTTGTCATAGAGACCAGAAGCTACAGAGACTGGACAATTTTCAGCTGGGCAAACTATCTCCATTTTAGTCACTGACGTCTAAGGTGCTGTATTTGAGTCAGTCAGAAATAAGCAATGGTAATTTTGGTGTGATGGCGTTAAGGGAGAGGAAATGGTAAACTTTGGCTTTTGCATATTTAAAATACCAGTTCTCATTAGTAAGGGTAACTGTGTTCAGTCATGAGTTAGACAAGTAGTGATTTCATGTGAGTAAGAGATTAGAATTGGGTCCTAACAAGTGACACTAATATGACCACTCACGTAGTTTGCGATAGTTCATTGCCTGTATTTGGTTCAGATGTTGTTGGTGAGATTTAGCTAAAGCTGGTTCCACGACTCATTTGAAGTCACTGTGAATTACAGTGTTAGAGAGGTGAATAGTCAATATGACCTTTTGAATGATGATGAGGAGAAAAAAAGCCTGGCTTAATCTTATTAGAAGAAGTCAAATGATTCGGAAAGGGACTGAAAGCTAATCAGCCCTGGGGATTACTGTAAGGCTTTGGTGATTAACGTGGTGTTTTGGGGTTGGTTTTTTTTCCCTTTAAGCTTTCCTCAGCCCATCCCATTGTTATGGCGAAAACANAAAAAAAAAAAAAAAAAAAAAAAAAAAAAGCGTACTATTTGACCTAGTCAGTCACTTGAGCTTAATCTTATTATTTTTAGCTGGATTCACATTGTCATATTAGAACATCTCAGTCAACGCTGTATAAAAGATACTCCTTTCAGTATACTTTCGTGTTAACTGTGTTCTTAAGCCACAAAAAATTAAACTAGTACAAAGTGAAAGAATGAACCGATTGTTTGTGGACTGAAATGGAAGATAGTGAAAAATTATTTGTAGGGGGAAAAAAATTACAAAAGGTGTCACTTTGTATGTGACTTTAATTCCTTAGCCACTGGATATAGTTTTAGGACAAATTTTCCATTATAGAAAATAAGTTGAAATAGGAAAAAATACATGATGATTCTCACTCAAATTCCACCCAGAAGACAGACTGTATGAACTTCAAATCCTAAAAGGAGAAGCTACTTATTGAAGATTTTGAGATGTATAGTACTACCATACAAGCTCATCCCAGTTCTTGAGGCTTAGCTTTGAGGCAGTTGGATTCAGCTGAACTCCCAGGATTGGTTTAAAACAGGAGGTCAGTGTGTATGTATTTAGGGCCATAGATCCCTGAGACATAGTGTCACATCAAAATGCTCTTTTTTCTCATCCTGAAAATAAAAACCACAATTCCCTTCATTGGAAATAAAACTTGAAGTTACACTCTGATTCCAGTCACTGTAGTACCATCTGTCTAAGCCCCAAAATAAGTCTCACAGCCTCTCTGCTGTAGTGAACTTGGCTCTTGGTGGCCTGTCAAGACCGTCTGCAATTCAACTTGTGGTATGCTGATAGTCCGTCTTTTTGGCCTAGTTCCCATTGTAATGGCAGTGGCAGTCAGAAGCTGGAAAAAGCAGTAGCCCTTTCCCAAACAGGAATCATGAATGTCATCAAAGGATATGGCATTCTCCATTGAGTTGAGGTTAAGTTAAGATCGTTATCTTCCCTTGACCTGGAGTGACAAGTTACATTGTCATCTTCCAGTATGATAGGAAAGGGGCAGTTCGCAGTGTAGCACACTCACGATGAGATTTTTAGGGAAATATAGAACAACAATTTGTTTAACTGAAAAGAAAAAAAGCCCGTGTTAGGACAAGGGTTCCCACTTTTGATGTAGCCTTGCTGTAATGCATAACAAACAAGAAATGGTCTGAAATATAGTAGTGCAGGAAGTACTGGGTTTCATCCCAGGTTTCTTAAGTTGGCTGCAGATGCTGTTTGTGGTCCCGTGTAGACACTGCTTATATAAATTCACGTGGTTTGGAAGTAATTTTTCCACAGCTCTAATAAGTTTTTTTAAAAAAAAGTTAACAAGACAGGCTGAAATTTTGAACCATAAGATACCATCATCAAGTATGAGTTAAGTGTGATTGATTTGTCATGGCTCATTTTAGACCAGGAGTGTATTTCCTCTAAAATGCTCTTTTATGCTCCATGTTTCAATTTTTGGATCAGTAATTTGGACCAAAAGCTGGTCAGTTCTTGAACACTTCAAACACTGGGTGTTTCAAGAGATTTGAACACACTCAGCGTCTTTGGCCTTCAAGTCCCAAATGCCCATCTGTAACTTTTTTTACTGTACTATGGGATACCCAAAATTGTTAATGAATACATCTTTACAACACCCTTGGAAAGAACATGAGAACGCGTGTGATAGAATAAATAATGCAGCCTGGATTTAGAAGTCTCTTATAGTAATGCCTGTACAATCCAGCTCCTCCATAAACCAAGCCACTCAGCATCTGTGAGTTTGTTTTACATGAACATCCATGACATACGTTAACACAGTGATATTTACATATTAAAATTTAATAGATGTGAAATGTGCAAAACCAGGGAGTCTCTGACAATCTGTAGATTAAAAACTCAGACTCTGGGAAGCGGAACATTCTTTATATTATTTAATTTCCAAAAGGGAGGATTTGACCACCAATGTCTTGTTGACGATGTACTACCAAGAACTGCGGATTTGTATGAGCGTTCACTGTTCAGATGAAAAGGACTCTGCTGAATGTTTTGGCTGTTCCATTGGAGCCGAGGCAGTTCTGATGATTCTTGACCTTCACCTCCCTGTTTCTCTTCAACAGTTTCTTATCCCTGTTATACGTCTATTTCTGATTTTGTTCTGAAGCCTATTCTTGAACTGTGGAAACAGATTTGCATTGCCTTGCTGGGCTTTGCCTGCCCATTTGAATGATCAAGATGATTCAAGATGGAATTTACTTCAGCAGAGGCTGCAGTGATTAGGCCAGCATTAGTGAATAATGATTTTATTGATTGGTCCTGAGTTTGGACCAAATACACAAAGGTTTTATTTTGGCTACATTGTAGAAATCACCTGTAACCTGTTTTGAAATGTTTTGGGTTTTTTTTTAGTGTCAGATGAATAGCTTCTATTGAAATTCTCGTTATGAAAGTATTGTGTAGCACCAAGGGAGGGAATCAGATTCTTTTTTTGGCACAGCACCACGAACGTTAATCTGCTTCCAGTTGCTTTTACAAACTGGTTTGTACAACCCTTATCGCTATCAGCACCTCTTGCTAAGCTCCTCCCACAGTTTTGTACCACTGAATGAAGGAATTTCCTAACCTGCTGATGAGAGTACATTGCATGTATTGATTAGAGGTATGGTTTTTAGTGGGGTGAAGCCCTTGTTTTGTTTTTTCCCTCTTTTTTCCTTTGGTCAATATGAGGAAAGAAAGAGCACAGCCAAGCACAGAGTGTGAATCAGAACATACAGTCATATCAGAAAAATTAAAGAGTAATATATGAGTAGTACCCTGAAGACAGCAGAGCATTATGAGGTTGAGCTGAGATACCATCTGGATTCAAGCTCCACAGCGTTTATTTTCCTGATCTGGTTAGCAGGCATCGTAAATCACCATGGAGGACATGGAATTAAGGGAAGGCTGCCTGCAGATAGAAAAATGGATTTGCTGGAAAAGATAAAAGTCAAAACACAAGTCTCTGACTGGAGTAAGATTCAGCTTCAGTTCTATTGCATTATCACGTGTGTGTTACAAACCCAGCCCCCCCCCCATTATTGTGTAAATTTAAGCGGTATTTTTACTGAGCTAGAATTGGCATTCTTAATGGGTCTTGAACTCATTAACAAATAAATGAAATCCCAAAATTTTAAATAAATTCCACTGAATTCTGTCTCTTGAGAGAAGCCGTAGGGCATTTGTAAAGGTCCAGAAGTTTAGAATTTGAGGTTTTGTTCTGAGAGTGAGGTCAGGCTGAGATCAACCTGGGATTCTGCTGGACTTTGTGAGTGCTATCCATGACATGCTTTCTTTAGGAACTTGGCTTCAAAACATCACAGAAAAATGGATCACGGTTGTATCACTTACCACTGCTGAAAGAATGGTTGAGTACGAGACATGCTGTGCGCTCGTCTCCACAGCCTCAGTCACCAGAAAGGATTCCTGTGGGGCCTTGTTCATTCTTTGCCGTGTAAGACTTGAGAAATATAATATAGCTGACAAAAGTAATTTTTAGTATTTTACTTTTTAGAATTTATCAGACTGCCACATTTTCCTTACAGGCTTGGTACATGCAGTGATAAGAAAGGAGAACAAGAAAATGCAACAAAGGAATTTTAATATTAAAAATACATAGCTAGTGCACTGGACTGTTTTAGAATGTATTTGATGACTAAACATTCTTTTTCTGTCTTTTGAATGTTAATTGGGTTGCTACAGATTGTATGACATGAATTTATCCAGGAAACATCAGTTACAACACAAAAAGCAATAGTGAATAGTACAGTGTAATTATGCCTCTATGCCTTCCTTAACAAACTGGATCTAAATTGAATTGCAAGTTCTATAGCACTGAAGGAAATTCTGTAATCTTTTCTGTTAGGGGAAAAGGAAGACATTGAGTAGCCTATCTAAACAAAAATACCTTAAACATGAAATTGAAATAGCCCTCTGTTGATTTTGACACTTAATCCAACATATCTTACTTTGACCTATGCTTATTGGTATTAATACAACACAGACTTCTGTGCTGCTATTACAGTGTTTTATGATATCAAGTCTAAGGATTAAATTAAAATTTGACAGTTGTTTGGGGGACTGAGTTTCTTAGACCCTTGAAAAGAGCTATGCAAGCATTTTCACGGCTTTTTTGTTATTATTATTTTAGGGATTTTCTCATCAAAGATCTCAAAATTACTGCTTTCCCCAGCTTCTCTTTCATTCTTTTCCCCCTTTTAATATACATCTGCAGAAAAACTTCTCAAAGGCAGTCATCTGAAGCTATAATAATTTTTAAATAAGTCATTCAAAAGTTAAAGAGGTGTTTGCCTTTCTCACGCACTTTTATTGTTTGCCTCAGAGGCCAATAGAATTATTGATTTTTTTTTAGAGAGAAAACGAAACCTCTTTGAAGATTTAGTCTGACCTTCTGCATAATGTAAGTCATATAATTTCACTCTGTGAACTCAGCAATCATCTGTTCTGTTGGACCCAGTTACATGTGGTAAAGCTTCAGTTTATTCTTTAGAAACACATCCATTTGAAAAGCAAAACAGAAAAGTATCTAGGTACTGATTAACATACTAGTTCCTTTGATAAACTGCTCTAATGACTTAATTATGCTTAATGTTTGAAAAGTTGCATCAAACCCTATTGTGAAGGTTTCTGCAGTTAGCTGTGCATTTTTAGGGTCCTGCCTTGGAAGGATCTCTTCTGGTTCTAACGCACCAATGCTCTCTTTAGTACTTGCTAGAAAAAGCATGAAGAAACTGTTGTTTCACCTGAGTTTGCCTATACACTGAAATGTCAGTCTTAGAAAGGCTTTTGGTTTATCACAATCTGGGCAGCACACAGATGGACCTGGAGGAAGCATGCCAGCAGTGTGAGCTGCCATCATAAACTTGACTGATTTTCCTCTGGTCCTTTTTTTAAGTCCTCAGCTCCAAAAGACAGATGTGTCAGCAAATGACCACAGAGCTGCAGAGGCCTTAGCTCTGGAGGAGCATCCTGTGTGGGCCACCCGAACTGAAACTGCAAAGCTTTTGTTTTACTGTGGTATTCTGAAATATTCAGATTTTGTCCTGAAATTGAAAGCAACCTTATTTTGGAGTAGTAAATATTTTCAATATAATAACTTACTGGTTTGCAGTATTAAGTATTTGAGAGAGTGCCCAGCCCAGAACCTGGGCCTTGTGGTCTTGTATGCTATCCACGCTCTTGACTTCTTCTGAAACGTACTGGCAACCCAAGGCTGGGGGACACCTGCCATCAACGGTGAGTGGGAGCTGCCCTTTCTGATGTGGATGGAGTATCTCTAAGCTATGCAAAAACTGAAAGCTGGAAGGGAATAATTAAATTAGCAAGGAATATCAAGGAGCTGTGTTGATGAAACAGACCTGTCGCTGTAACTTACTGTAGGGCTACTCTTGGAGTGTACTGGGAAATAGTGCAACTTGTAGTCTCAGCTGAAGGATTTTGAGTAACGCCAGAGATCAAAGAATAGCCCAAACCTAATCCTTTACTGGGGGACTGCAACTTCTTGCAATCTGTCCTGTGGATGAGCTAAGATTTTTTTTTTTTTTTTNATGGAAGTGTTTAATATTTGTAATCTTTGGGCTTTCCTTGAGTTGCATGACTGTCTATGCTGTCCGCTGTGAGCAAGGAGGCTGAGTAGGGGCGGCCCCATGCCCAAACTTGGGTCCAGCTTTCTACCTAAAAAAATGACCAAAATCTTCCATAAGGTGGAATTGTCTTTCTCCACACAACCATAGTTTGTGCTTTCTGAATACTAAGGTTCCTCTAAACCAGTTAAGAAAACTGCAGTCAAAGATGCATGCTCTGACACAGTAGAGGTCAGGCCCTTGAATGTGAGTAATTGCTTGTATGCAGTATGGGCTGGTTTATGCTGGGATTAAAAATGACTTTGCTGTAGAACCAAGGAGGCTGAGAGAATGTCAACGATATATTAGGCTGTGTGTGAAATGCATCACTGGATATGGTTGGGAGTGGGAACTGACTTGTTCATCTCTTGATTATTTTCATTTTATTTTTGAGATTACGTTGATAGTAAATAGGCTTGTTAGCCAGAGGTTAAATAGAATCAGTCTTACATAAAAGTATCAGCTTGCAGTAAAAGGCAGAGGTGTTTTTCATTCTCAGTGAAATAAATGTATAAATGTGCCCAAACTAACATAGAGTATAAAGCCAAGATAGACTTAAGATTTGTATCATAAAGCCCTTGATTTTTTATTTTATATTTTAATTATAAATGCACCTATCTTTTCTCTGCTTAAGTTCAATTCAGATTTCCTGGGGATTTATTTTTGATGTAAATTAGGTTGGTTGATCTTCACATCTCTTGAATTCAGAGAGTGTGTACTCCTTCACTTGTACATGTTCAGGACAACAGGAGCTAGGTTTTCGTAGGCATTAAGCCACTGCTTCTGTCATTTTTACACTGTGTGTGACTGGAAACTTCTACAGCTTCTCCAGTGATTTTGAACGAGGATTTGGTTCTAAAATGCACTTTAATTCTCTACTGGCTAATGGTTAAAATTTGCATTACAATGTGTGATCCTTTTATATTGTGGGAAGATTTTCAGTGTTAATGGCATCTGTTTATCTGTAAACTCATCCTCCCAGTGCTTATGTGTTGTAACAACTCCATACAGAAGAGGTCACATCCTAATGGTAGCTCTGTAGGGGATCAATAACTGCAGCAATCCAAATCACTTTGAAATTATGGCAAAAATAGCTGGCACAAAAATAATTCGCTATGAAGGACAGCTGTCGCTTTAATGCAGTCATTTTAAATAATATGGGGCTGAAATGTGTACTTCATCTCTTTTACTTTTCTTTTACAAGTCTAAGCACTTCTTTGCCTCTGTTGTTTAAAATTGTCCATTTTCATCAACCTAAGACCCAAAATCTTCACAAGGGCTCAAGTTGTTATATTCTTATTGGAAAATGTGTTAATCCTGTGTATTCCCAAGTTCATGGGGACTCGCCAGGTGAGCTTCCCAGGGAAGTCACCTGTGGCTTCAAGGGGATTACTTCAGTTAAAAAACAGGTAACTGTAATACTGGGACCTTAAACGTATTCACAATGTGGTTAGTCACTTCAGATAAATCAGTGACCATCTGAAGAACTCCCAGTTTTTGGAAAAACCTTTTTAACATGACAGGTGCATCCTCTGTTACCCCATGAAGGGCCACAATACAAAGGACATATACCGACAGCTGAAACTGCGGCAGATTGAACTAAACAAGCCACATGCATAGAAAAACAGAAGACAATGATGAAAATCAGGATTTTCCCAGGGAAAAGGGTCAAACCACTTGTCCCCTGCAGTGCAAAATGCAAACTGATGATAGAGGCAGATAAAAGCAGCTCAGTTGATGTCTACGAGTAACAGGTTGATAGTAAAAAACTGGCCTTAAGTGAAGAAGAGGCCTTAAGTGGTCTAACATGACAAGATCACAGAGATCTGTGCAATCTTAAAATGGCACATGCCATGTGCTGTGATCCACACATTGTTGGGCAGCTGCAGAAATACATTTTATTTTTTTAAAATAAATCATGGATAGTAGTTCACTAAGTGGTATTTGGTTTAGTTTTATTTTGTTATTCAGAGAGTTCTGGATTGGTGTGAGCACTAGTTACACCACAGTTTTATTTTAACAGCATTTCAGTTGTGTACTAATGGTGTGTTCGATTCAGTTTAAGTGGGGAATGCTCAGCAATGCAGAGAAACACCTTGTGCTTTGCTAAAAATCATACTGTTTTTGAAATTAGGATAATAAAGCAGTGGGAAAGAAGAAGCTTTATTTTTGTAACTTCTGTTTTGCAGCATTTTTTTTTTCCTCACTTCTTCATTGTATATTTATTTGCAAGGTAGGATCAGTGGGAGATTTCTCCTTTCTTTGTGCAAAAATCTTTATACAAAATGCTGCTCTTGCAAATTTTTGAGCTCACCTCCACAGATCAGACAAGGTCAGGATAAGCATCCTTTTAAGTACGTTTATCTGAATGGAAAATCTAGACCATATCAAACTTGCCCATTACAGGTTAAAAAAGGTTTTTAGCATCGATGTGGAACTCCACACCACTGGGGTTAGACAATGGCCTGACAGGCGAACTGTAGGCAAACTTTCTGCTGAGTTTACCTTTTTGCAAAACAGAAGTCAAAAGGCCAGTTGGAGAACAAAGCAAGATGGACCTTTCTGCATTTTTGTGTTGAATTTTGATATCGAATTAAAGTAGCTGAAAGTCTAATGACCATCCTGTTTGTAAGAATAGGACTTTTTTGGCAGAAGACTGCAAATAGCTAAGTGGTTCTCAGGGAGGATATGGATTCTCCATACTTTGAGAACTTCAGAACATAACTGTGCAAGATGTTGAGCAGTATGATTTGCCTTTGAAGTTAGCCCTGCTTTGAGCAGGTTATTGGGCTGGAGATCTCTAGACATTCCTCCTAAACAAAAACTTTCTTGGTTTCTGTGTGAAGGAGAGAGGGTACAAAGGCAATGTAAGTTATCAGGTAGGGTGTGTCCCATGCTTAGTTGTGGCAGCATGGGTTTGTCAGGTTATCTGCTCCGTAATACGTGCCATGCTTTCAGTAATGTTTGTTTCTTCTATCATTGGTGTCAGTGATGTCAAATTAGGAAGCACAAGGAAAAGCTGTCAGTGAGATCACACTCTCTGTGCACCAACAATCATTAGCAGCCTGTGATTCTGTCTGTAGAAAAAAAATCCATCTGGGCTAGGTAAGGAAAGACATTGTGTTCTGGAATTTTATGCATGAGAGTAGCCCACTGAAGTCAAGAGGACTACATAAAGGACTGGATGTTTATACTAGGTCTCTCTGAAGAAGCAAGCCTTAACGTGTAGATTACCAGAGCAGTTCAAATCTGATTAAGAAAAATGCTTTAGAAGAAATCTGTAGAGGGACACATACCTGTGCCATTTAGTGCTATAAAAATTGGAGGCAGGTTATTCCCTTCTAATATATTATCACACTAAAAAAATTGTTTTTGCAATTAGTTTTGTTTTCATTGAGGCAAAATTATAGTGGAAATCCCCATGATAATGAGTATGACATGCACATTAATATAAAATGAATTCATTATGATCAGTAGTATTACAGCAGATTCCAAATGAATTAATAATGACAGGATAGTCAAAACAAAGTGGAACCACACTTAGTTAAACGCATAACATGCTGTTAATGATGCCATTAAACAGGGGCTAGAGTGCATTAGAAATTTGTTGTGGAAGAAGACTGTGGCTTTGGGTACACAGTGCTTGTTTCTGTGTTTGGCTGTCAGTTGAAACAGTTGGTAAAAATCATTTATTGGCCAAGGGAATGTTTTTCCTTTTACACAAAATAAAACAATGCTGGTTTATTTTAGTAATTTTAAAATAATCTTCAGTGAAAACTTGGTAAATTGTTCAGTCTGAAAAAACAAGGCATTTCACTGGGATAGTTTCAAATAAATTTATTTTTTCCACTAAAGAAGAGAAATAGATGTGAATGTGTAGATTTTTATTTATTTTTATTCTGCATTTTTTGCAGAGAAGATTTTCAGGAAGTCAGAAACTGTGAAGCTGCATAATGCTGTATCTCATTTTGCATTTTCTGTCTTTAAGATTACTTTCTTATTTTAATAGGAAACTTGATGTAAGCATGGAAAAGTAGGTTTAGTGAATGAGTTATATAGTTTGAATTTTAATAATCCTTAAGATATCTTACCTTTCTTCTCACCAGGTAGTAGTTTGTACTGTCTTGCGCCTTTTTTCTTACTATAAAATTAATTCTAATTCTCCAGGGAAAAAAACAATAGCACAACACGTAGGAGCTGTGAATTCAGATGTGCATAAACTAAAATAACAGCTAGCAGTATTAGGTCAGTATTCTAGTTATTCTTATTACCAAACACAGCCAAGAAAGTTTTAAGGAGCCTTGTTGCTTTCTTACCTAGAGCCACTGTTTTTATAACAAAAGCAAAAAACTATCTCATTATTATTTACATTTCTTCTTTTGATTGTAATAGTATATAGTGGAAATAGGGGGTTTTAGCTAGAATTAAAAGCAATTCACTACTGTTTTCCCTAGGAGAACTCAGTTGCATCAAATTTTATAGAGTTGATGATGTAACAGTTTAAGTTTTATTTAGTAGAAAAAGCTGAGTAAAAAGTTGTTGAAAATGCTTCAATTTCTTCTGAGCGAAACATTTCAATTTTTACTCTGAAACACGTTTTAAAATTCTGCTTTCTTTTTGCTAAATGAAAATGGAAATGGAAGCCAGATTTTCAATCTGTTTATCTGTTCAATTTGTTGCCTTTCAGTGCCATTGAGGGTAACTATTCTTCCTCTATTATAAGACATGACAAATAGGAGCATCTCCACTCCATTTGTCTTTTTCATAACATTCATTACTCTGTAAAGTTCTAGTATGTCCTCTCTTATTTGTCTCATCTATAAACATCTCAATCTTAGTATGCTCATTTCATACGGGGGAAGTCTTCTCATGACTCTAATCGTTTTTGTCATCCATCAGTGAACCCTTTGTACCCTAGAAGGAATGTAATGTAGAGAAGGTGACCAAAACTTAATGATTACAAGGAGACATTGTACAGCACAACAGCATTTAATATAGCAGCATTAAAACCATTCTTTTTCTGCCCTCTGGTTTACACAAACCTCAAAGAGGATATTTCTGTACTTACAAACTTACTTATAAAAGCAACATGGTAAAACGATTCAAAAGAATATATACATTCATTAGAAATATTACTGATCACATTCCTTATGTCTCCCCAAATACCACAGTTTTAGAAAAATGCTCTTCTCTTCTCACGTTTTTGAGCCATTTTGGAAAGCTTTATCAGTAGCTAAGCATCAAAACATACCATGGTAGCCATTCTGCAGCACTCTGAAATCGGTACCGTTAGTTTCACTGTAGGATCCAAAAATCAGAAAGGGAGACTGTGCTGTACTGACAGAAAATAATGCTCAAAATTACCTGTATTTTCTAGTACAGCTGAGGTTAATTCTTTTTCATTTAAGGTTTTTTAATGCAGTGTGAACACCTGCTTTCTGTAGCCTTTGCTTCTCAGCTGACAGCAAACTATTACCATCGTTGGGCAACTATTATCATACACTATTATCTGTGATAAGAGATAATAGAATGATTGTCCTCTACTGAAGAAAAAGTACTATAGTTGGGCAGCTATTATTATCGAATGTGCTAAAATTCTGTTTTTCTTCTACATCCAGTTTTCACTACCACTCTCTATACATTTTTAATTCTGAACACAGGATGCGCTGTTAGTTCCTGTCGCTAAGGCGTTTTCTTGTCTTGAATTTCAGTTTAAAAAGTTCAGCAAATTAAAAAAGTGAAGTTTTCCAGGAAGACTGAAAATGATTAAGCCAATGGATGTAGTTTGTAACCAAATAATAGAATGTAATCTGCATATATGTATTGGTCAAAACTAAGGCCTCCAACTTTTACATATTCCACAGAGTGGTTGAGGTTGAAAGGCACCTCTGGAGGTCATCTGGTCCAACTCCTCTACTCCGGCAGGGTCACCTAGAGCTGGTTGCCCAGGACCATGTCCAGATGGCTTTTGTGAGCATTTCCAAGGATGGAGACTCCACAGCCTCTCTGGGCAGCCTGTACCAAGCAGATATGTTCTTCTTAGACACTGATCACTGACGGTTGGAAGAAAGTCTCATATGGCAGGATTGTCCTTATGTTGTACTTCTGCATGACTGGATTGGGGCAGGTGTATATTCTTGCTATTCTTATTCTTAAACCTCTGCTATTTTTGTTGCAATTCTCAGAGCCTCACACTCCCAGTTAGACCTTAATTGTGTTGGAGCACAGCCCTTTAGAGTTTCTAGCAAATTATGGATATGTAAAAATAGTTTTATAGGCTTTGACAGTTGAGACTTTTCTATGTGAGGTGATTGGTTTAATGTTGTCTTCTCTAAAAAAAAAAAATCATTGTGTAAATGCATTACCAATCATAACATATTTAAGGCAATTTGTAAAATAGTTCACAAAAAGTATCAAATCATTTGCATATGAAGTGCTGAAGTGTCCTTAAGAGAGGCAGTTTGTAGGACTATTTTAATATGTTATAAAAGTCTCTTTTCTTGTCATGCGTTGTAAGATGCAGGTCCTCCCAGCTCCACATATCAAATTTCTTTAGCGCAGTAGTTCCTCTCAGGCAGAGGTCCATTCTGTGGAATCCATGGCAGGACAGTGCTTCTGGTTTTGCAGCCTTCCTCATCAACCCTTGTGGCAAAGAGCAGGTTGAGGGATAGATGAATAATTTTGGCAGCAGCATCAATTCAATCTCAGCAACTGTCAGCAACAGGGAAGGTGTCACAGGTGAAGATATTGACTGGGAATGAGCTCCTATTACAAGAAAAATTAATTGTGCCCACAGTCTGCTTCCTGACTTTTTCTGGTGAAAAGTAAGCAAGCTGGCTCTTGTTGTTATTGGAGACTATGATACTGAGGCTAAAAATGAAGAAAAGGTTAAAGTCATACTTTGGACTGTCATCTTACTGCTCATTCAGCATGGGAATGTCTCTGGGACAGCAGGCAATGCTGAAACCAGAGGAGTGCTATGTAGTTGGTGTGAATTGACTGCAGAATTAGAGCTTGGATGCATATGATTTCTCTTGGAAACCATTCGTAATAGGAAATAGGTCAGTGTACAGGATCCAACTTCATATTCTGTAAAACTGCTAGGTTTTTTTTTCTCAGTTGGGATCTCGGTTCTGAATCCTGAAAAGGCAGTTTGATGTGTGTGTTTAAAATCAGCATACAAATATGTCCACTGAATACAATATTTTGTTATCAGAAAGAGGTGTATAAATCTTTCTCAGGAAGTATAGGAGTCAGAAAAGGGTTAGTGAATAGATGAGCCCTGCCTTGCTTGCCTGGTTATTAGAGATGGGAAGCAGGGTCACCTGGCAGAGGTTGTTGCCATCCATTAGGAAAGGAAGTCGGTCGAGTGCTCTCCTGTTTGCATAGAGGAGGCTTGGCTGGAGCTAAGGGATATCTGGAAAGCATTTCTGTAAAGATGTAACCTAAGACACTGTCCTAAGAAGTACTGATTTGTTAAATAGGACAGTCTAAGGCTTCCTTGAGATGGCTGGTGTGTCTCTGCTTGATGACAGAAATTTGCTTATTGACACAATACTAGCCGGGCACTAAGGTGGCAAGGCTGTGGCAGGGCTGAAGGCCAAGCTACTAACCAGAGGCAGAACTGGTGTTGCTGTCCTGTCCTTCAAGGGTAGCGTAGCTACCATAAAGACTTGCATATACAGCTCAAGGTTTTGACAAATTCTGGAGGGCAGAACTGAGCTTCCTGTTCCATCCTTCCCATCCCTCAGGGCTTTATAATATCCAGTCAATCTCCATTATCTGAGCCAGCAGTGTGTCCAGGTGGCCAAGGCAGCCAACAACATTCTGGCCTGTATCAGGAATGGTGGGGTGAGCAGGACTAGGGAAGTGATCGTCCCCCTGTATTCAGCACTGGTGAGGCCCCACCTCGAGTACTGTGTTCAGTTTTGGGCCCCTCACTACAAGAAAGACACTGAGGCACTGGAGCCTGTCCAGAGAAAGGCAACAAAGCTGGTGAGGGGACTGGAGAACAAGTCTTATGAGGAACGGCTGAGGGAACTGGCGTTGTTTATGAGGGGAGACCTTGTCGCTTTCTACAACTACCTGAAAGGAGGTTGTAGCGAGGTGGGGGTCGGTCTCTTCTCCCAAGTAACAAGCAATAGGACAAGAGGAAATGACCTGAAGTTGTGCCATGGGAGGTTTAGGATGGATATTAGGAAAAATTTCTTCACTGAAAGTGTTCTCAAGCATTGGAACAGGTTGCCCAGGGAAGTGGTGGTATCACCATCCTGGGAGTTATTTAAAAGACAGGTAGGTGTAGTGGTTAGGGACATGGTTTAGTGGTGGTTTTAGCAGTGCTGATGGTTGAACTTGATGGTCTTAAATGTTCCCTCAAAACCAGACAATTCCATGATTCTGTCTCCACCTGCCACTCAAAATGGTGAGCAAAAAATAGAGATGCCAGCGAGCTGTGAACAGTCTCTCTCCAGTTCTGTTTTCACAACTACACTTGAAGAGAAGTGCAAATGTTCAGTTTTGTTGTTGCAAAGTAACAATTTGCAGTAAAGCTGCAGAATAATTGCTTTTGAAATGGAAGCCAATAGGATCCAAATTGGTTCTTTGGACTGTAAAACTGCTTGTAGGAGAATTTTTCATTCTCTGGTGAATTTATATACTGAAGCTAATTAACATTTTAAAAAGTAATTAAATAAAAAAGGTAATCTTCATGAATGCTAGTTATAGTAAACTTCAAAGTTTATAGTTAAATTACTATTTAACTCATTTAAGTAATCTTCATTCAGATGAATCATCTGCGTGACCTCCCTGATACTCACAGGGATAGGACTGCTTTCATGTATAAAGGTTGTGTAATGGGTCCCTAAACATGCATTAACAAGACCTTGTCTACATATATACCTTAATGTTGCAGGGCAGTAAAACCAAATGATACTTCTGCTATTCTTGTGTAATATAAAATGTATACCTGTAACTCTGGTGAGACTATTAAGAGAAAGTTAACTTTATGATTCCTTTAAAAGATTTCTGGTAGGAATTCAATGCCATAATCCTTTGTCCATGTTAACAATTAACTAAATGTTGTAGGGGAAGGTCAGTAGATTAAGGTGGTTTGTGCTGAGACCCCTAAAACTCCTTCACGTGCAATTCAGGGAGTTTGCTTTAGAGTAAATTTTGCCTGGTTCTCCGGATTAGACAGCCCCCACGAGAGTTGTCCAAGCTGTCTAGAAGATGGAGAGTTGGTTCAGAGCCTTACATCCCCTTCTGGAGCTGGAGTACCTTTGGTGCTTATCAGTTAGCACACTCCAAAACTTCCCGATGAACTGAAGCAACATGTAGTTAGTAAAGGTAATCAAGGAACTGACTTCAAACCGCACACAGCTGCTCCTAACCACATTACAAATGCAAAACCAGCCAGCAGAGCAGGTCTTGAGTGGGCAGAGAAGAAATGTGGGAGTAGGGAAGCAATGTCCTCCTGGATTAATTCTGAAAGAAATGTTGTCTGTTTGCTGCAGAATAGAAGTAAAGCTATTAAGCTCTTTGTCATGCCTGCAACAGTGAAGGCCCTGGTCCCTGATGTGACATGAATAAATAATGAACAGATTGAGGAGTGATGATGCACTGATGTGGCTGTTTGTCTGTACACTCAGTTGAGATGATGTTAGAGAATATCTTTGCCTCGTTGTGTTGCATCCCTGACTGACAGCTTGCTCCAGATGGACTTGCTAGGGAGTTAAATAGCATATGTTGGGGCAGGGGGACTTTAAATCATTTTATTTTATAAATATTGGATCTTCTTTCCATATTTTGATTTTCTAGTGGCAAATACCTCTTGCTGTCTTCACTGCAGTGTATGTAGCTACTGTATCAACAAATGAAACAAATGAAATAATGGAACTTTAGTAGAGTGGATAACCACTGCTGTATTAGTCATAAATATTTTCTCTGTATTTGATTACTGAAGAATCAGTTATCCTCATTATCCTGTGGATGGGTTGCTAGTGTAAGTCAGACTGCCAAAATCGAGTTTAATTTCAGTTTACTTCTTTTACTATCAGTAGTATTAGATTATCTTTTTTTCCACCAGTGTATTGCAGATGTAGCTAAACCAGTATCCGAGGTACCCGGTCGATTTGCCTCTCATTAAGGGAGTTCAGTTTGGGTCCCCTCTGATGCGAGTCCTCATTGAAGCAGACAAATATTAAGAAAAAATATATTGATTTAAATACTAAGACATACATTTGAACCCTGTTTAAGGCAATCTTGTAAAAAAAACTCAAACCAAACAAAGCACAACACGAGCTTCTTTTGTTCTGCACAAGCAAATTCATCCCTTTGGAAATAAATCCTAAGCAGTGAGGAGGGCTGTTTCAAGAATCTCTTTTTCTCCATGAAATGTCACAGGCATCCTGGATCCCATTTATTCATGCAGTGAATTCATATAGTGAAATAAAATTATTAGCAATGCTGAAGCTGTATTTTAGAATTACTTGCATGCCTCCTTCTAAAGAGATTTCTGTTTATATTTTCTCATGAAACACAGGCACATTTGAAAAGGAAAATTTGAGAGATCCTCTAATATACAGTTGTATGTCTAAACAGATTAAAATTTAAGGCAAGAGAAGGTGCACAATGATTAGCATTTTAAATATAATTTCATTTTATTTTGATGTTTTATAAACATTCAATTTCCTTGTTTGTAGCCAATATAAATGTTGAAAAGAAACCTAGTCATCAAGGTGTAATATATGCTTAGTAAAGACAAAATATTCCAACTTGGACTAAAATTATTTATTTGTTGATACTTTTGTTGATTATGCTATGTATGTTGTATGATACAGTATGTATGTGAAAACTTAAATTTTCTTACCATAGCTTTCAATCAAATATTTCAAGACTTGAAATATGAATAGCTTTCCATACTGTTCTTTTTTTTTTATTGACTCATGATATCAAACCAGTAATGCTCAAGAAAATTATAATTGCAGTGGCTTCTAACTAAAATGTCCTAGCATATCAGAAAAGGGAGCAATTTAATAGCCAGCAACCTCAAAGACAGCTTTGGTCCTGGCACTCATACCCTTAAGACAAGCTTGTCTAACCAACCCATCCTATGGGAGGAAGAAAGCAGTACCAAGTGAATAAGCACTGCTGAGGTCATTAATTTACTTAATTTCCAGAATAGTCTCAAAAAAACCTGTAGAAATGTGGAGCCTGTGAATTAAATTCCTTTTGAACAAGTGAACAAAAAAACTAATCTAGAGGAGTTTGGGATATTTTATACTTAAAGTCGGCCATTAGTCTTTCTGGAATCAACCTTAGTTTTACTCTTGAACGTTTATACTCTGACCAGATTAGAAATTCTCTGTTCATAGCCTAGTATTAAATAAACTCATTATCTCAGAATAGATAATCTGAATTATTTGCCATTATTATGTTGTTTATGGCTGGACCTTACATTTATTGAGGACAATGGGCTCCTATTTAATAAAGTATTTGAGGATTTTCTTAACTTCAGTTATGCTGCTAGTGTCAAAAGTCTTTTCAGTGAGAATAAAACGTGTTCCACATTAAGCACATGTGTTTTGGTATTTTTCTGAGCCTGCCTACAGGAATTTCATGAGATTAAAGTTCTGTTGTTTCAGATCACTTTCTGGGAAAATACAGTGAGGCTGCCTATATAAACTTGAATTCTGACAAAATCAGGGGGAGACAAAGTCCAAGTTAAAGAGAGAATGTCACTGACAGTTTTCAGGAGTAGCGGCTTGATTGCTCGCTGAAAAATCCTATCAAAAGAGACACCTTCTTTACACAAGCCACAGAGGACTTGACCCACAAATGCACTATATTGAAATATTCATCATGAACAGAGCATAAACTGCACTTTGCATTGTTACCGTTTATTTTCTTTTAGAATTGGCTTTTGATAGTGCTTTATATCTCTCTGTATATGGCCACATAAGTTTTCAGACAAGAGAGACTAAGGTCCCTTTTTAAGCACTTTTAACCCAGACCAAAACAGCGTCTAAAAGATCTGATAGATTTAACTGACTAAATCCGATTTTTAAAATTGGTTTAAGGTTTGCCTGCTCTATAGATATTGGTATAGCTGTTCATTATGTTGATATATGCAAAAGGACTCTACCATAGTTTTATACAGTGGTGTAATTGTACTGCAGAGCTTAGTTGGAGGTAGCTGAATAGTTTCCATTTGGGGAGTTTCTGCTGAGCTCAGTGGTTGCAGATCGCTGTTGCTAGCCGAGACAGCGAGTTTAAAGGCAGTTCAGACACATCTGTGCAAACCACATTCACATGCTGGACAACTGCAGGTAGTGATACAACTTCTCAGACTGTGTGTGGTTTTCATTTCTTGGGTATTTCAGTCTTCCCTCCGTGTCTATAATTCAACTAACTCCTCTATTTCCACCAGAGGAAATACAGACAAATGTTTATTTTAATAAATACGACTTAGGAACTGGCTATGATTTTCAAGGGAATCAACAAGCTTTAGTCACTGACCAGTGCCCCGCGTAGCTTCTCTTTGCTGTCTAACTCTGGTACGGAAGGTGTCAGAAGTGGTTGCTCTTACTGTTTGTCACTTTGTAAGTAGTGGATGTAGGGTACTGTGGAATCATTTCACACTTGCTATGACATGTTTATAATACCAACACAGATTATAAATTAAGTATGAACTTTCCTTATATTAAACATACCAAGTATAAACTTACCTTACAAATAGTAAGATTCTTGCTGGCCAACAATCAGACTAATCATGTAATTTCTAGTAAGGCAGTGAGCATGGAGTAAGCACAGAGCATTTTTTTTCTCTTTTCATTTTCTTTTTAATTGATTTTCTGCTAAAAGCACTTTGGGTGGTGGTTAGTTACATGTGTTACTACATTATATTCTCTAGCCTCCTTGGAGAACATCAGACTAATTAGAAACCCTGAGCTCTCACTTGTAATTTATAATCTGGCAACAGAATCCAAGAAATTAAAAAGGTACTAGGAGCAGACCTCTATGACACAGGCCAAGGCAGTACTTCTTTACAGAAAGGTCAGTATCATTGAGAGGCTGAGATATTATAGGTCTGCCTAACTCGAGACTCAAGTGTCAGTAACAGTAATGAGTTTCTTAGTCTGCACTCGAGAGAGTCTAAAATTAACCTCCTATCATCTTCAAACTTGACCTCAATCACAGCAATTAATTAACAGGCACTGAAAGAACTTTAACAAAGGAGATGACTGAAAGGAGTCTGAAGGGAACAAGAGACACTTCTGTTTTACATTTCAGCACATTCTTTCTTTCTCTCAGTACTGTTTAGAAATTATATTTTGGGTGAAATCCTGCAAGAATACATTGTTAAGACCAAATCTTTGACTTAAGACCTAGATGTTAGTGTGTAACTGTAACTCAGTTATGTGCTTTTTTAAGTTGATTTTATTTTTTTGTGGAAAAAGATATGTCTGTACTTGTAGAGTCTAAGAGGTATCTGCGGAAACACACACAAACACACACACACATTTGAAGGCAGTCAACAGTGGCATCAAAACAGTGGCAACAAAGTCTTGCCTGAAGAAAACTGTTGCTTCACTATGAGGCTCATTCACTCTCTGGTGTCTCTCCTGAGAGACGGCCAGCTAACTTTCCTGTTAATTCTGACTGTAATGGTGATATTTCTGATTGTCAGCCTGCCATGAACACAGCCAAGACCCAGAAATTCATCATATGAGGACAGGAGACTAGTCAGTACTTAATTTTTCAGTATAGGGATCTAGAGCACAATTCTGAAAGCATTTTGTATTCAAGGTAAACTTTCCTCACCTTGGATATTGAAATAATTGGAAACATGCATTATTTATAGTTCACTGTGTAGACAGATATCTTCAAGATCAACAGCTTGTGTATCCTGTTTTCTCTAAGGTGGATCATCTGTAAATAATTATTATTTGCACTGCTTTATTCATTTCAAACACTTTGCCTGCTGCAAGAATTAATATAATTAAAAGTATACTGTGTGTAAGAAGCTTGGTGTATTTACAGAAAATTTGTGGACTGTTTCTGGATGAACTAGAAAAGGGTATTAGTTCCCATCAACATCACAATTTTGTACCAAATTGATTTATTTAAAAAATGCATTTTTTTTATATTTAGGGATTTTTGATCCCTTTCTTGTTAGTAATGCTTTTAAATTCATGTGTTTTGACAATATTGGTAATTATTTGACAAATTGGTTAAAACATAGATAAGAAATAGGAATGCTTTACAAAACAGTTGGAAGGTACCATATATATTTATTTGAATTATTAAAGAAAATATGCCCTCAGGAAAAAAAGGGGTGCTCTGTAAATTTTTTTGAGGAAACATACTTTATCGTACAAATTTAACATTTAGCGGAACAATCTGCTTGTATTGGAAGTTCTGTATTGATGAAATTGGTGCTGTGTTTCATGAAGAATGTTCTCTACCTTTGTAAATATCTAGGACATACACTGGGCTTGGGGGAATGAAAACAAAGCAATTCAGCTTCTTCGGTGCTAAGTCATATGCATGCCTTAATGGTGCTTTCCAGACCATGACAGCCTCAAAGCAGTACAATAAAAAAGAAAATATTTCATACTTCTGCTGGGGTTAACATTTCATGAGTTACCTAAAATTGCTTATTAAAAAGAAAGAACTTTGATTACCAGAGGTAGATAATGCAGTATTTTTCAGCCAGTGTGAATGTTACAGAGCAGCCAGGGATGATGAATCAACACATTTGTGTAAAAAAACTATTAAAAAGAACAAAGTGGAAGTGCTTCAGGTCCTGGAATTTTAGCTGGTAAATGGAAAACTGACATTTTCGTATTGCATATTCTACAGCATTAAAATTAATCAAAAAGACATTTTCTGTTCCAAGTAAAACTACATTTTATATGTATTGCTACCTTTCTAGTTCATTCTTCGCTCTATGATTTAGCAGTGGTTTTAAGCTACCCTCTTTCCATTGAGCCTTAGATATGACAGTGATCTTATTCACATAATATTGTAACTTTGTTCCTTCATGTCCTCTCATTACAAAAATCTTACTGATGCCATTCATGTTATACAGGTGATCTCACAGACAAATCTCTTATTCTTGGGCTATTTCTGTTTGTGTGGTTGTGTGAGGGTGGCTCAGAATAGACAGACATTTATTCCTGGGCTAATTGGCTACTGACAATTTACAGCTTCCTATTAACAGAGAAGCCAATAATAGCAGTTTACAGAAGTGACAAAGCAAATCTAGAAGCCATTTCATTGACACTTCTCAGATTAAAGGCACACTTGTTGTGAACGTGACCCTGGCAGTATTTCTTGGAAATACAGTGGCTCATACATCAGGAAAACCTTCCTTGGTGTCACTCACATAGCAGTGGTTTTGTTCTCCTTTAGGTGAAAAATACCTATGCTACAGAACATGGTACTGGTAAGAGCCGGATGCCATTGGCCTAGGATTTTTCTATTGGTACTTACAAAAATTCCGTTTGTTCTACTGAATATGGCATACTACACATGTATTGTGTCAGGGTGTTTCTGGAAAATAATCAATAAAAACAACTAGTTCTCTCACTAGAGATAAAATTGAAAGTTCTGTAATTAAATCATTAGTCTTTCTAGGAAGTTTTGAAGCAGTCCTGGTTCACGGTTTCCCAGTTTCACAGTCAGATAGGACTTTATAAATGTGCAACTGATAAGGCTCTTCAGGTACATGTGCTAGGCAGAAGCATCCTCACCCCACACTAACTGCTGAACACACAATCCAGTTTCTCATCAGTGTTTATAAATATCTAAAAGGTGGGTGTCAAGAGGATGGGGCCAGACTCTTTTCAGTGGTGCCCAGCAACAAGGGGCAATGGGCACAAATGAGAACATCTCAACATGAAGAAAAATTTCTTTCACTTTGTGGGTGGCAGAATACGGGAACCGGCTGCCCAGAGAGGTTGATGGAGTCTCCTTCTCTGGAGATATTAAAAACCCACCTGGAGGCGTTCCTGTGCAACCTGCTGTAGGTGAACCTGCTTTGGCACAGGGGTTGCCCTAGATGATCTCCAAAGTTCCTTTCCAACCCCTACCATTCTGTGATTCTGTGACTGTCACTGTGTTTCTCTTGACTCTGACCCCTGCACTCCAACATATATATTGTGTTGACAGTGATGTTAATTTATAACAAAGAACATAGAAGTCTTTGTTGGGAAGCAATCTTTGAATTTCAGAGGAAAAAGGAATTCCAGCAGAATTTTGTTCAGCCACAACCATTTGATAAATTGGTTTTAGATCATGGCAATAGACCACGTGACCCATCTAGTCACTTTGGTGATTGCTCCATCAGCAGACACTAGCACCCTGTGCTCAGATTACTAGATTGTAATTTTCCCCACAAAATTTGAATAAACAAACAGTTTAGAAACTAAACAACTGTCTTCTGATTTTCCAATGCTATGCACAGAAATCAGTGATGATTGAATGTTTCATTTTACTATGAAACTAATTCTTTACTGGAATTAATAAGTTACGATATTAAAAATATAAAGCCTAGCTTGAAATAAGTGCACTTGTGGAATGCATTTCTTTTCATGATCCCACTCATGACTACTGCCATTTAAAATAGCTTTTTATATAAATATATGTAGATACATATATATAAAATAGCTGAGCAGATAGGTTGCACTGTAAAACTAAGCCCAAAGAGTGCTAAATCATTGCTAAATTTGCTCTTTAGTATGGCACTTGAGCAAAGAGTGGACTGAAATGCTATAATGCAGTACTTCATTTTTTCTGTAAAGTTTTTTACTATGTCTAGAGGAAGTCTCCCTGTCCCAACCCCTTAGCAGCATAGGATATTGTAATGAAATTCTGTCTCAGAGGAAAAATAAAGCACCACTGGGAATTAAATTCAGAGACACTAAGCAGGAATGAAGTAAGGCCAAATGACTGATTGAATAATCTGCCTAAGTTCTGGGTAAGAGAAAGAGAAACAAAACAACATTGAAAGTTGGACAGACAGAGTGTTTCTTTAAAACATTAAAAATGTGACAGTCATAAAATAAACTGGTGGAAGAATTAGCTATTTAAATTACACCCTGCCTGGAAAAACAACACTATAAATATTTTTTCATAGGTTTCTTGGTAGAGCTATTGCTTGCACAGAATTAATTGTTATGTCTTTGTTTAGATTTTCCACTTCTTTTAATGACCTGCGTTAGTGTTTTGCGTGGTTGACTACCCCAGAAAATTAGGAGTCCATTAGTGTATAGATTAAGTTATGTAGATTTGAAATGTTGGATGGGCAAAGGAAATTCACATCAGGGAATATAATTTATTTTCAGAATACAGCTGAATGAAAGTGTAGGAAGATAGGTGAAAAACAAAGTTTCTTTTCCTTTTCCAGGTGATTCAAATTTCTTGGTGACTGTTGTGAAGAGTATGGTTGTTTTTAGACCCTTTACTGACTATTGCACTCAGTGTCATCTTAACTCCTGAAGCCTCTAGGGTATTTTTCATGTTAATATTTTAATCTAAGCAAAACTTTCTTAAACGGTAGAAAACATTCTTCTGTTTAGCTGATAGTTCTATCATCTATAAAGTTGGACAGATGTTCATCTTTCTTGATCATGTCTAAGAACAATGTCACATTTCTGATGAGATAAGCAGTATGTATTTTCAACAGATTTGGGGTGAAATGATAGTAGAGGGTCTTGCATGACTGGTTCTGGCTTCTCTTTGTTTTTCTAGCCACACATCTTGTTTTTAAGTCAAAGTACGTGCAAGGAATAGAATAAAAATGCAGTTGAGGCCAAGGAACTTCAAATCCTTAGAAAATACTCCATTTTTCCAAGGAGCTTTGAAGAATAGCCTATTGCACATCAAATAAACATTTTAAGTCCCACTGTAATCTAAAGAAGAGTTGCTGCTGTCTAACCTAAGCCTTTCTCTGTTGTTTTGTTTAGAATAAGCCTTCTAATTCACTGGAGAATGTCTCCAACATACAGAACGCATCTACCTAACAAAATACACTATTATTGTCACGGAGGATGCATATTTCGCTGTAGCAGGATAAAAAGGAATATGGGAATTATTATAATACCTTTCAGACCATATCCCACTAAAAGAAATAGAAGTGTTGTGAGGATACACTTGCAGTCAAATACTCGTCACTGTTGATGGCTTTAATACTTTCAGGAGTTACATGGCCATCAGGGAATAAGGGACTCTGCTGCTAGGTTTCTCTATGTAACACACGTGGATTCAGCTTAAGATCTAGTGCAATTTGACAAAATGGAAGCTTCTAAATTGAAACTTCGAGTCCTGAAAGCCTCCGATCAGTTTTTGATGAAGTCTAAGTCAGTATCAGCTCATTAGCAGTTCTGTTTGACGTGAGAGTTTTCAAAACAGCTACATTTACACATTTTTATGGCTGTAATTGCTTGCATCTGATCAGCTCAGCACCTAAATCCTACTTAAGCCCAATGAGGAATCTGAAGCTATATGCTACTCTGCAGGGATCCTTGATGAGTCCTAATGGGCGTGATAGCTTTGGAGTGGGTTGAATGTGTGCACATGCTACTGTGCAGTTGTGGTTGTTCTGTATGAAATTGCTGCAGCAGGAGGAGAGAGGAGGTTTGCCCTGTTTTGTCCTCAAATACAAACTAGAGAAAGAGTCTTGAGAACAGGGACCAGATTCCCAGACGTCTCTTTTTCACACATCTTCAGTTCTTTTTAACAATATGTCATAGCTTCACTGAGAGGAGCGTAGGTAGCTCTTTCAACTTTGGGCATTGCTTGATGGTAAATATTCTCGTAGCAGGCTTAGAGATGTTGCTTTAAGCTCCTTCAGGCTGAGAAAGGCATTGTATCTCAGTCTTCTAATGCCTGGGCAAATGCTTTTCACTGTGAGGTATTATTTAGTGGTGGTTACTTTCTTTTTTTCAGGTTACAATCAAAAAACAGCTTAATTTGAGCTTTGGCTACTGTGTGCAATTCAATGTTTCCTGAAGCCCTGTTTCTGTGTTTATGCTGTAGCTGAGGGTAGGATTTCAGGAGTACGCCTGTGCTTGCTTGCTGTCTCCTTAGATGTCTAAGAGTTGGAAGGGAATGCTCTTTTGAATTGCGTAATCCCTTCCTATCCTGCATAGAGAGTATCTGCTGCTAACAAGCTTTAGGCTGCTCTGTGCCTTAACACTAGATGTTAGGGCAACAACATTGTAGGTACCAGAAGTTCTTTAGTAGGGCAGATTGTATCTGCATCATTAACTATGGGAATAGAAATAATGGGATACTTAGGTCTTTGAAGTACTTTCTGAGAGCTTGCTTTTTTATATATCCAATAAGTGCTTTATTTTTAGCAGAGGGCAAAAAAATGTTGACATTTAAGTACATCATACAACCTGGGTAAGAAGATGGTTCCTCCATAGTTATTAGTGGTAAATGACTGAGTTTTGCACTCTTGATACTGTCATTAGGCCATACAGCAAATGCATGTTGGTATGAATAAGGAAGTAAACATCTATTTTAAAATGCAGGTTTTGTGCCTGCAGAAAGAGATCTTGAGCAAACAGTGGCAGTGGTAAAACGGCACCAAATTGTATCATATGGGGGGAAATTTTTTTTCATAACTCCAGTGGCTAAGAAACTTCATCTTAAAATAGAAATGCATCAATAATGCTTTAAATTTTAAATAACAAGAAATACTGATGTCATTTTTTTAGTGACTATTTTGTACGTGAAATATAAACTTATGTGTAGCTAAATCCCATAATGTCTTCATCATTGACTTGAATGGTAATTAATTTGAATATTATGCTTACAGTCTCTGTGTAATCAATACAACCTTCATAGGGTATTAATTGTTGAACCTCTGGCTCATAAAGCGTGCGGTGGTGTTGAAAAAGAAAGAAGAGATGGCTGTGCTTGCTGGAACTCCAGTCTTCCCGCAGGTTGTATTTCTGCAGTTGAGGGGGAGGTTCTCTGTGAAGGGGCTGTGGTGGGTTGACCTTGACCGGCTGCTGGAGGCCCCCCAAGCCGCACTTTTGCTCCCAGTCCTCTACAGGACGGGCTAAGACCATACGATGGGAAAGCTCACAGGTGAGATAAGGACAGGGACATCACTTGCCAGTCACTGTCACTGGCAAGTCAGACTCAAAGTGAGGAAAATTGGTTTAGTTTGTTGCCAGTTAAAATAGATTTGGATGGTAGGAAACTAACAAAAACCAGAACACCTTCCTCCCATTCCTCCTTTTTCCCAGGCTCAGCTTTGCTCTGTCCTTCCTGACTCCCCCACCTCTTTCCTGCCACCCCTGAGTGGCACAGGGGGACGGGGGTGGTGGGTTACAATCAGTCCATAACACTTCATCTCTGCCACTCCTTCCTCCTCAGTTGTCCCTGCTCCAGCGAGGGTGCTCCCCACTGGCTGCACTCCTTCATGACCTGCTCCAGTGTGGGTCCTTCCCGTGGGCTGCCATCCTTTGGGGTAAACCTGCTTCGGCCCGGGTCCTCCATGGGGATCCCTGCTGGGGCACCCTGAGTACTGCCTCCCCTCCTCCTGCTCTCCCCTTGGTGGATGCAGGGCCGTTCCTCACACATTTTCTCCTCACCCCTCACCGCTGGGCAACGTTTTGCCCTTTCTGACACTCTTCCCCTGAGGTGCCACCACCGTGGCTGCGGGGCTCAGCTGTGCCCTGCGTTGGGTGGGTTGGATCTGGCTGGAATCAGTTGAGTCTGGCTCAGGAGAGCCCTGGCTGCTCCTTGCAGAGACCACAGCTCCCGCCCCCTGTCAGTGCCTGCGTACCTGCACCCAGTACAGTTATGTATATTTTAGTTCTCCCTAAAAGTAGCTAGCTTAGATATCCTTTTAAAGTTGCTTTTGTGAAAATCTTTGTGAATCATTCCTGATCTTCCTTCCTGTTCGCAACACCTGGGGCAGGTAGCGCGGGAGCAGCTGCATGCGATGCCAAATGCCATGGCTTACCTCACAGTTCATACTTTTGTGCTATGATGTTAGAATGGAGTACAAATTGAGGTTTGAGTTTTAAAGGTCTTGCTGAGCCGCTTGGGAGAATGTCACTAGATGTGACATGATCTGTTCCTGAAGAGTTTGCTAAGAGTGATATGCAAGAAATAGTTTCCTGGTGCTATTAAGAGGAAAAACTTGATGTCTGATGACAAGCACATGGCAAAGATTGTCATGGCACAAGCTCAAGTAGAAGGTGAATGCAAATTGTGGCTAAAATTTATTCATATGCTTACCACTTTTTTCTCAGTTCTTCACTACAAATTTTTATTATTATTTATTATTATGTCAAAAAAGCGAATGGCTTGCTGCTGCCTTGTGATGTGTGGCTGTCTTGTGGCACTGGCAGCAGTCTGAAGATACTCTTTTGCTGCAGGTGAAAGTATATGTGTATGATGATTCAGCACGTAGATATCCAAGCCTGTGCAGCTAGGAGAAGTCTGGAGAAGGAATCTGGTGTTGCTAATCTAGAGAAATACATGGAAAAGGTAGAAAGGACTGTTACAATGTCAAGTTTGTCCTACAAGTATTGTAGTTCACTTTGGAAATAGATCATTTAGAAAAGATGTGACTACGCTCTAGAAGCTGCCACAGATTAAAAAGTTGCAGAAAAATACACAACAGTACTAAGCATATTCTAGAAATAATGTGTGAAGTGGATGGGGGGAATGTAATTAAATGAAGATCACTTGCAGATCACATGTAATAACTTCTGTGTGGGATTGGTAGTAGTGTCTGTAGGATCCTGACCTTGCTGAACAGAAAGGGAAAGACAGAGATAAGAAAAAGGCTGATTGAAATGAAGAGGGGTGAGAACATGGCACAAGAAAAGTGAGACAGACGAGGGTATAAAACCAAATGACGCACTAACTGTGCAGGGGACCACAGCAGACCATGATATTAAATGGTGAAAGACGGAAGAGGCAGAAGGTGTCTGGAAGGGGGCAGACAGGTACCCTTACACCACTTTACTCCGCAATTCTTAAAAATGATTGAATTATTCTAAGGTATATTCCTGAGGTATTCTAGACAGCAAAATTTTTATTTCCATAGAAAAAAATATGTTCTGTCTTTTGAGACAGGTCTATAAAAAAGATAACAGCCTACTTCTGCTACAAGTTATTCAATTAGCAGAAGTGGTAGAGAACTGCTCTGGGATCTGAAATTGCCAATTCAGCTAATGAACCGTGTAGGTGTTCAGGTTGGTTCCATGTGACTTGTGTAGGAGAGGGCGTCTTTTTAGCTGTTGCATTTTTTAATTAGAAAATTTCACTAATGAGCACGTTAAAAGGGCATTTAAGTCAAGAATTGAGTTAAGAAATCCCAGCATCCGAGTGTGCCACTGGCATATTTGATGGGGTAGGTCACAGAGTCAGTCTCCGCTTTAGCTGGTAGTTGACTCATTAATAGATTTTCCTTGAAGAAAAGTGAGTTTCCATTTTTTCGTTTTTTTTTAAGTGTCATGTGGTCTTTCAGAATGAAGACTATCAAAACTTCAGCAAAAATATTACCATTTTTCTGATTTTGTGACTGCCCTGATCCTGATGGCCTTTCTTACTGCCCTTCTGTTTTCTGCAGAACTTGCCGATCTCCGTGACTTCCCACCTCCCCACTACACCTTGCCAGGCTCTCCCTTCTTGTCACTGCCCAGATAATCCTGCCTCAGTTTGAATTATAAAAAGGAAGAAGATGAAACTCTAATTAGAACTGAACATGTTAAAGGAACCAAGAGATTCAGCAATGAAATCTTAGGGTAGACAGTGAATAGTTGCATGGTTTGGATTGAACTTCTTCATCTAAATGAGGCATGCTATAACCTGAAGGATCAGTTTAGAGACTTGGAGGAGCTGAGCAAAGACTTTTCTGAGTTTTGTTTCCACGCCTGTTTTATTTCATGAGATATTTTGAACGTTTGCATCTGTTAATGTCATTGGTTTCTTCTGGCATAAAGGAACCTCCACCCCCAGCACGTAGGGCTCCTCCTTTTACTTTCATTTATCATTTCAGTCACTCCAGGATGGAGCCAACCTGCTGCCTCTTAGTTCCTACTGCTCTCCACAAAAGTAGACTTTATTTTCTTTTATGTGTTATATCGCAGAACATCAAAAGCTGAATCACAGTTTTATCTTTGTCTACTTAGTAGTGGCTACGCTACTACACAACTATTCTTTACAGCATTTTTCAAACGTCTTTTCCAGCACAGGCTTAAACCTGGCTTCGATGCTCCTGAAGTGACTATAATCTCTTCTTGCTATTGATCTGTCCTATAGCCAAAAATGGGTTTGAGTGAGTTGTTTCTTTTTCTGAAACAGAACGGATGAATTCAAATGTAATCAACATCTTGTCTTCCCATGAGTCAGAGTGTATTTTGTATATCAAGTATTAAGGCTGGTTTTTACTTTATACCTTATTTCAATGCCTTATCCAAACTTCAGTGTAATAAATTTTACCACAAAATCTGGATCCAGTTCTTGTAATTGTATATTGCCTGCTTTTTAAAAATTATCACCCTGGGCTCCTTTCATTTGTTTGTTTTTATTGAGCCATGTATTGTAATGCCCTAGGCAGAAAATAGGTAAGCACATTTGGAAAGGATTTAAAATGCAGGATGTTATCGGTGTAACAGTATTATCACTGAACCATGGAAAAACAAAGAACAGTTTCCAAATTATACCCATACTAATATAGGGATTTTTTTTTTCTTTGATTGTAATCAGAAGACTCTGTCATTTATGAGGATTCTTTCAGGGAGCATTAGGAAGGCAATAAATAGCATCCAAGCATCAGAAAACATCCTTAGCTATATTTGAGTGACTGCACTTAACGATTGTATTGGCAGTATCTGTATTGCATGTGATAGACAGCTTAAATGGGCAAAAAGAATGTAATCCACTTTGTCATTATTCAGACCAATAATGCAATGCTGTTCTTTAATGACAGTCTCATAAAACATTCGTTTCTGACACAAATGGTATTAGAGGGCTGAGCTAGATTTCTAAACTATGGCAATTTGGTGGTAACAATATACAGTGTGGCTCAAATATTATCTCTAGAATAATGAGAGGGAAGTATATATTTTACAAAACCAAAAACCAACAAGAAAATGAGAAGTGGGTTCTTATCTTCATTATCTCCTCAGCTGGAATTGTTGCCATCAGGTACGTCGAAAGGCGTGGATCTGCAAACCTTGTGAGTACTGTAACCTTTACTCCCACGTCTCGTGTTGCATGTATCCCCATTTGAAATAGGATTTAGGAGGTGCTTTGTGTCCCCCTCCTTGAAAGTGTACCTCGCCTTCTTCTACTTTTCTGCAGGCCCAGATATAAGCAAGAATGACGGCAGCAAAATCCTGTGACTCTTTTGCTTTACATAGCCCAGGGAATGTTATGCAGATGGTAACGGCTGTTTTTCTGGCCTCTCCAGGAGCCCTATTCATTCTGCTGCCTGTTTCTGCCTAAGTGCAGCTCTGGTTTCCTCTGGGTCCAGTTCTCTGGGCTGCTCCTTCTTTCCAGGCACTGACCCTTCCTGCCCTATCATTAGAGGAATTTAACAATCTGGCAAAGCATAGCAATAATTCAATATGCTTGTTTTGTAGAGTAAATAGGTGAGGGTGTTAGTTAAGCTCTGCCTTGAAGGTCTGTCTTCTCTCAGATCACATCCCACGTTCTTCTCCCAGTTCTTGCTCTGAGAAGGGATAGCGCATCCTTCCTAGGTATAGCTGCCTTCTCCCCAGACCTAAAGCCTCTGAGGTCTGTTGTGGGATGATATTGAGGCAACTTTCAAAATCCTACATGTGCTTATTTATGGTGCAGAAACTGCAGCAGCACAGCGTGGGAAGGCCACCTGTGAGCACCCTGTCATGCCTCAGGAAGTCCTTTGGAGCTCCACCACCCCCAGAGCATCTCAGGTGACAAGTCTGCTGGTGCACGTGGGAGTGTGCATGTGAGCGCTTCTCCCTTTCCTTGCAATCTCCCCCAGACAGTTTCAGTACATCATAATTGTGTGTGTCACACATTTTACATGTACAATCTGACACCTAGGAATTTCATGGCAGACCTTTTGTTAGGAGTTTCATCTTCTAGCCAAGCTCTTTCCCTCTGCCTACAAAGCAAGTGCAAAAAGCGGTTTCCATGTGTAGGCATTTATATAAGCCACTGAGTGTCGAAGGGTAGCAATCAGCTTGCAGCTTTCTGTGGCTCCATGTATAGTCCTTCAACGCTCCTTGCTTTGGAAGCAATAGATTTCCTTGTCATGTTAAGGGTCACCTTCAGAGGTCAGCTGCTTTGATGAAAAAGAATGTAACAATCAGAGCTGCATGTAGTGTTTGATTCACCATTCAAAACACTTCAAGCCCAATTTCCTATGTAATGTACTGGACAATTTCACCATCTCATACAGTATTTTTTAAGTGACTTTTTTTTTAGTGTTATTAAGATGGCTGCAAATAGATCCCTTCTGTTTTTATCTCTACAGTTTAATTCTTAGACTTGCAAAGGTTTCAGTCTTTGAATGGTGCTGTAGTCTGGAATCGAGTTGCAACGTTTAATGGCACGTGCATGTCATTCTTTGCAGGGTCACAGCTGAGGCCCAATTTCATCACAGCCTGGTTGCAGGTAATTTCTTCCAGTTCCATTATTGTCTCTTTATGAGGATGTACCCAGGAATTTATGCAGAAGACATTTTCAATCAGTTGTTCTAGGGAAGTTGTATTTGAAGTAGTTAGAGGATTAGCCCCATAAGGATATACTTTTCTAGTTTATGAGTTTAACATAAGTTGGATACTTAGTGTTATATCCTGTTTTATATGAGAATTCTCACCTGGGAGGAGGAAAGGAACCCTAGTACTGTGCTGGGTGCTGCACCCCACGAAGGTATCACATGCACAGGTAAGGATAATGTGCCATGCGTTTGGGAAATGCACTGTGTCTTTTTCACCATAATTTAATTTTATCCAAGTGAATAGCAACGCCAGTGGACTTAATGTTGCTTGCATTTGTTTGCTTGGAAAGATTTGTGGAAAAGGCAGTTTTGGCTCAGTGTGACAACAGACATGTGGACCAGCTGTCCTTTACATAGGCACCCACTGCTTTGGCTTTGAAAGAAAAATCTTGGGCAAAGAAAGTGATGAGGAAGTGCCAGTTACGGCACTGTGTGTGCAAGTTGTGGAGAGGTGTGGAAGTTATGGAAAGGAAGTGTTCCTAGGGAGCACTGAAGTCAGTCTGCGAGTACATGACTGAAATTGTAGCTGGAGTTAGTTGGTAGTCCTCCTACAAAGAGATCACTTCAATTTTACACTTGTGGACTTCCTTCATGCTGTTTGCCTAATGTGTGACCCATAAAGTACGATCCAGCCAGCAGCCACATGCTGGAACCAAAAATGAAGCCACAGTAAGGCTGCTGCATGTGTCCCTGGGTGTTCCTTCTCCGTGTCTGGTGCCAAGTCTTCCAGAGGAAAGGAGAGTCAGAAAAACTTTTCATCAGGCAAGGCCTGGACTGAAAACCAGAAAAGGGACAAGTGAGGGCCAAATGCAACAGCAAACAGATGGCTCTACCTGGCACCTGAAACTCTGTGTCTTCTGAACGGGATAAGTTTGTGCAACACATTCGGTAAGCAGGCAGGTCCACTTAGTACACTAGCTCTTGGCACACTGTGTCGTGAGCACTGGGAGGGAATTTAGCAGAATGAAGTTTCCATTCTCCACACATATCCTACCATCTTTGTCTTAGTGGAGATAATAATGTGGTTGTGCGAGTTTAAGTGTCATGTCTCTAAAAGTGTTGTACAGCATAAAAGCGGTAGGCTAGATTTTCTTCTTCTGTCAATATAGATTGCATCAGTGTAGAGGATCTGTTTTGTCTAGCTTGTTTTGCCTAGAATAATTTCCTTTCAGCTGCAGAATTAAAAAGGTAAACATTTTGCAGTTCAAAAGTTATAGTTTTACTCACCTCATGGCTAAAGTATTTACATTTTCACTAGAGGACAAATGATCAAAACAGCATAGTAAAGGCTCTTGTAAGATATGTTTTCTCTTACATATTAAATGCTGTAGGTCAATCTTGTGGCAAAACACAGTTAAAATTAACTAATGGTTAATCAACTAAAAAGTTTAATTAACCTATTAGCTAATCAACATTCAACACAATTTTCATAAAGGCTTTTTTTGCAGTATCCGTATTATGATGAAGCTATTTAACGATACACTGAGGAGTATTACTTTCTTAGAATAGCTAAATTAATAAGGCAGTCATAATACTATGGATTTATAAACCATACTTCATACTGGAACTATATTTATTTCTGTGATATCCCACACAGCTAACTCAGAATTCCCTCTTTTTCCCCTAAAGGTAAAACAAGATCTTACAAAGATATTGTATTTTCAAAACAAGAACTCTGTTTTATGATTGACAATTTCTGGAAAAGTTAAATATAAATGTTTCAAATACAGAAGCTGGCTTTTTTTCTTACCTTCGTAGGTAAGATCTCTTTGGAGGTTCAAAAATAGGAGGCAAATAGAGCTACAGAAAGATATCAAATGCAAGCTAAGATAAATCACTGTACCATATTATTTTTTGTTTAAAAATGAGACTTTTATTTATAATGAGTGGAACAAACCAGCAGATCCTGTAATTTCCAGAGGTGTTCTTTACTCACAAAATGTATCTGCTACTATCTGAATAATCTGCATATTTTTCCTCTCTCCATGAATTCTCAAAATCTATTCAGATTTTTCCAAGAAAAAACAACTGACATATTTGAATAGGAAACACACAAACATGAAGATTTAATATTTTACCCATATAGTTTTCCATAAAACCACAGTCCTAGGAGTGCAGTTCAGCTCTGGTTTGCATTCTGATTTTTAGATAGGAAATTCATTTATTGAAATGAAAATAAAACATTTCAGTCATACCAAATTGAAAATATAATCATGTATCTCAATCTGTGAAGTGTTGCTGGGGCTCTAATCAGAAAGTATTATGTAATAAGTTTAAATGCATTTCTGGTGATATTTTCCTCATCAGTGCCTCTGATTTAATTTCTGTATTTGATTAAGAAGGACAATGATGTAGGGACTGGTATAATTTCAGAAAAAATTAAAGGATGAATATTCTTATGAGGAAAAAGATCTTTTAAAACTTTTATCTGCCCTTGTTATTTGGAATATTATTCTGCATTCTGTCCTATCACTCTGTCTTAACCTAAATGTACATAATTTCAGATCTGTATGATTACATTAAAGAAACAGGAAATGTACAATTATTTTGGTTTAAGTAGTCGTTGGCCTGGTTCCTACCTTACACTTGTTTGTGCAGCTAAAGATGTGTTCGTCTGAGGGAGAATTTCCAACATTCAGCAGATAATTAAGGGCCTGGTTTTCACTGACTCAATGCAATTCAAATCATTTGAATGCTTAATAATCCTAATGTCAATTGAGCATTGCGATTTCAGTAAAAAGTCTATGAAAAGTACATATTTCATACATGTTCCCTTCCCATTGTGTTACTTATGAAGACAGGACTCCCTGGATAGCGGAGAAACCTAGATAAGATAGCAATTGTGGAAGATTTCAGGTGATTATAAATATTACCTGCCAGTAAAAATTCAACTGTCATTCAACTGCTGTCTCCTCTTGGGTCCAGACCAATGGCGTATCTGTCCCATGCTCTCTCGTGGTTCACGGCGGGAGCTGTTAGGCAGAGGGTGGTGCGAGACTAGTGGGTATGTATTTGCACAGCGCTGCAGTTGACTCCTCGCCTTCCTGGCTGGGAGGTCCCTGGGGATGGCAGGGCACCAACTCGGAGAGGTGTTCCTGATTTTCGGGCTGGGGTGCAGAGACACTTAGTTTGGCCGTGTTTCGGGCCAACTTGGCCTGGCAGAACTGTCGCATCAGGTCCATGAGATGACGTGATCATTCTCTTTCCTGAGTTGGGAGCAGCAGGGCGGTGTGCTGGGTCACACAGCGGCTGGAAACTCTGGTGGGCCGGAGCACACGCTATATTTCAAAAGTGGATAATTTGCAGACAGAGTAATGCAGCTGTGCCTAATTGAGAATTTTAATTTTAGTTGTCATTGCAAACCTTAACAAGACTGAGACTTTTGGCTTTTGTAGAAAGGAAAGAAACTTGCTGCGTGAAATGGTAACCAAGGCAAGAAAATACCCTTGGAGCGGTTGCTGCAGACAGGCCTAGAAAGGACTCTCCACAGAAGAGCTCTGTGAACTTTTCTTGCTAGTTAGTATAATTTTCAAATGCCTTATTTCTTAATTATTGCATTCCCATCTATTTAGTTAACTGCTCTTCACAGGAAATAATTACTATGCCCTTTTTCTCCCCCAAATTGCTATTACCTTATTGCTGAGAGACAGTCTGGTATTTCCAATAGCTTCTGATTGTAAGAAATACTGGGGAAAATACATACATACCTACAAACAAACTTTAAGTTTTGCGTATATAATTTTCTTTCTTGTAAACATAGTTAATTAGCTGGCCATTGCACCAAGTGGATAACAGACCTGATCAAACATCCACAGACTTTAGTATAAAGATCTCCATTGGACTGAGTGGATAAAAAATCCAGAGGGCAGTATGCTGGTACCAGCAGCTCTTAATTATGATATGGACTTCGAGACCTGTTCTGAAACCAGGACAAACTTTGTCTTACACTAGTAGTATTCATGTCTAGAGAATCCAAGAGGTTTAAAGCAATACATGGCCCTGTATCAAAGAAGAAAAGATGGTCAAACTGAAAACATGTAGAGTTCTCTCTGATGTGCAAGTTGCAGTGTGTGATACAGTCAAATGGTGTGCTCTGTGTTGGTTATAGAGTTGTTCATAGTCAGGAGCACAGGTGATTTTTGAAACGCACATAAGCGTGTTAAGGAAGAGAGTTTACTAAAAGGAAAAAATCCGAATTAGCTGTTGGTGGCTACTTAGAAACACAAAATCAGACTCTCTCATGGCATATGACAACTGAGCTTGAGGCACTGTGGGTTTGTCAGCAGCACAAGAACAAGAATATGCTGGCACTCAAGTATCGTTGTTGTACCATGTTGCTGACAGGCATCTCAAGAAACATTCCCAGCTCGATGTCATTTGTAAGTTTAATAAACTTACTTTCTGCTCTGTCATCTGTGCCACTGCTGAGAATATTGAATAGCACTAGACCCAGAAGGATCCCTCTGACACCTTTCTTTGTACATCTTCCCATGTACATCACGTTGCAAAGCACAACTGCTGCTAACAAAGGCCCTTTGATGTTCCTTCTGCTATTAGTGTGTCTGTGCAAAATCATCACATCAGTGGCCGAGCACTTTTCATTATAAATCTGACTAATTTTTGTTTATACTTTCCAAAACCCTTTAGAGATAACAGCCACTTTCATCTAAGTATTTAAAACTGAAATGGACACTAGATGAAAGGAAAACTGTGGTCCCAAATTGCATCTTTGTTCAATGCATGCTACAACTGTAAATGTAAATAGATCTTGGGAGTTCAGAGATAATTCTGATATTGGGTTGGATTTAAAGGCTTTAATGTTTTGAGATGGTATATTTGAAGGAAAGAATACAGGTAAGTGTGTATATGCCTGTGTACTTTAGCAAAGTAAGGCAAATAGCTTAAATGTTTTTTGCTGTTTTCATTAAGCATGCATGACTTCATCTTTTCATATAAGGAAAAAATGGTTATACTGGGAGGGAGGTCCAATTGTTGTTCAAAGTCCTTTTTAATTTGGAGCTGTCATGAGGAAGAAATAGAAGCATCACTGTAAATGAAGTCTGTGATAGTTGTCAGCAGGCTGGAATCTCAGTTGGCATAATTCAGAATATGGCTCTAGACTGAATTTCTGTCAGTTTACGTTGTCAGAGACCTCCCCAAATACTGAGAAAGACAAGAGAGTACCTGCTTTCTCACCAGGGGAAAAATGTGCTTATTTTATACTTTTGTAAGAGTATACAGATTTCTATTTAAGCCAGATTTTTACCATGAGTCTATCTGGCTGGGTCAATCTAATACGTACATACTAGGCTTAATATTTGGCAGCATCCATAATGGCAGTATGATTTCATCACACAGTGAAATAACTGAAATCTCTCAGATACACTAGTTTTCATGGTTATTAAATAGTGACTTTTTATCAGCAAGTGTACTTTCAAAATTCACCGCTTTATGAAAAATAACTGCTAAAAATATATTATGTACAGTAAGTTTAATTTTACAGTATTATGGTGAATATATACAGAGAATAAAGACTACTACAGGAGGTGTGCTAAGCAAATATTTGAAAGCACATTATGATGAACAATAAATAACACATAGTAGTATTGAATGTTTCAAAAACTCATATGTGACTAGACTTAAGTGAACTCTTTCAAAACCTTCATCTAAAAAATAAGTCTGTATTCTTTTCCTTGATTTGATAGTTCATGGAATCTCCTAACTTTTTTAAAAATAAGCCATCATCTCACATTTTCTTTCCAATTTTTTCTCATCAGTATAATTTTCACAGCCTGCATGATCTTTAGAATTAAATAGTAACATTTCAGTCCTCAAGCCAATGCACTCCGTTATCTTTTTGCCATGCTTATAGATTTACGGCATCTGAATGTGTGCTGCCAGTTTTCACACATTTCTGTAGACACACATACGTGTTGGTCTTTTCCTAAGGGTCCGCTGCATCTAACTTTATTTTTAACTTTGTAATTTTAATCTATTTGTACTGAAAACCTCAAGTTGGGACTGGTACTACAGCAGTGATATTTCTGGCTCCCTTAGAAGCGGGGAAAAAAAAAAAAAAANAAAACCAGCTCAGAGCTTGTTTAGGGCTTTATTTCCAGTGAATGTGTGCAGACTTAAGAACTGGGACAATGCCTGAGCTGGTTTGTGTTACCTGAAACCAGCCAGTTCCTTCAGCTCCAGCACTGCCTCCTTGATCTCAGACAGCTACATGGTACCTTTCTTGTAGCTACTTTTCCTTCCCACGGCTGCAGGGAAGCTTCCACAGTGCAAAGACATTGCCATCTCCAAGCTGTCAGCTTCCTTTTTTCTCCAGGCGTACATGGCAACAGTTAAAGCTAGAAGCTAAGAGAGAGCTCACATACCGGTGTACAAAACACGCAAGGTTATCTGACAATTACCAAAAAACAATTCAGAAACAACTGTCTGTTGTGTGATAAAAGCAACGTTTCTTAGAGCCATTTGTCTCCTTTTGGATTAGCTTTAGATTGTGGAAATAACCCGCCTTTGATTAAGGTGATGGGGTTATTTTTCCTTGTTACACCCGTGACTAAAATTATAGATGGATTTAATATGATATATAAGAATTCTGCCAGGGAAATATTTTTCTCTTAGACTAGAAATAATGAAATAGATTAAAGGACCATTTCAGTGGTGAATCTCTTCTACGTTTTTTGTTTTGTTTTGTTTTAATTTGATTTGATTTGTTTTCTTTGTGGTTTGGGAACATTTTTACTGCTAGACTTGGGGAACAGTCAAAGCAAACACTATTTCATCAAAATTTGTTTGCTTAGTAGAAATTCAAAATTATCTGGCAGATATTTATTTCCTGTAGTGTTTTTTTTTTGTTGTTGTTGTTTTGGGGTTTTTGTCTCTGTTGTAATACTGGTGAATAGGCTTTTTTTTGAGAAACTATTTTGTCCTATTTTTACCATTCTGAAGATGGCCAAATCCTTGCACATGTTAGACAAGTGTCTCATTTTATTTACTCTTCTGTTCATTGGAGTTGAAGCTATGCTGGTCTGTCAAGAGGGTGAGGAGAAGACATTTTTAAACAGAAGCAGCCAACAGGAATAAAAAGTGACAGCAAGTTGGGACTGTTGTCTCCCTGATGCAATAGGAACAGCAGGTATGTTTTGTTTCAATTCTAAAAGAATAATGACCCCACTGAGAAGAGTCACCGTTGCTAACTACGCTTGAGAGAAGCCCATAATGTACAAAGATGCTCTCAGCCCCATCGAGAAGTGGTTCTCTCATACCTACAGATGAGAGAAATGAAGCAGTGGTTGGCTTCTTTGTGAGTTCTCCCTGGCCTTTTGAAGTTATGTCTCTTCAGTACTCATTTTTGTTGTGCCCTACTGTTCTTAAATGGAGGGGAAGAGAAGAGGCCACAGTTAAGGTCAGGATTTTTCTTTATGAGAATTTGATATGAGTGCATTGTTCTGAGTAACAAATGGAGTGTTATTAGTAATAATACTTTGATTTTCTGATTATTATCTTAAATTTCTTTTTCTTACCACCCACATGGCCAAAATGCAACTTCTGCTATGGCTACACTACTTTTTTTCAGTGTTCTAGCTGACAGATGGAGTTACTGATGAGAATTTTATTTCTAATGAACTGAACTGTACCAAACATGTCCAGTTAATACAAACCTTGTCCGCTGTCTTTTTAAGCCAAAATTTTGCTATTCAGCGATCTGATAAAGTACACTTAGAAGAATCTTCTGTTGTTTTGCTGTAAAGCAAGCAACTGCAGAGGTGAGAATTCGATGTCAGCATCACACGGGTGGAATATATATATATTTTTACAAGCCTTCTAGCAAATAGAGTTTTTTTCCTGTTATGGTGAAGCTGTTAGGACTGTAGTAAGTTCAAGCCTAGCAATTAAATGTTGCTATACTTTTTTTTAAGAGGACTGTCTGCAACCCAGAAGAGATCAATTTGGCTTCAATTCAAGAACTGTGAAGATATAACTAGGAATTTTATAAGATTTCCTTGCAAATGCCAGTTGTTATATAGTCTGCTGAGTAATTTGAAGTTGAGATTCGTTCTTTGCAAATTATTTTTCCAGTAATATTTGTAGCAGATTAATTTCAAAATTTTCTGCACAGTTTTATTGTAGCTGATAGTAACAGGACATGGTAAGAGAATATTTAGGTTGGTTTCTTTTTCTGATCTGTATCCCATGTGCTCATGAAGATTAAGCTCCTAAAACAGTGTTTTCTTAGAACAGGTTCTATCATCTCTCTATTATTTATCTAGTTTCTTTTGCATGATAGATATTCCTCCTTCACTTCCTAACAACATTCATCATTGTTTCACTTCACGACAGCGTGAAATTCTTAAACAACAACCTAATGCCTACAAAGCCCCGTGTTGACTCAAACAAAAAAGGGACACTCTTCCACCTAAATGAAAGGATGGGGAGTAAATATATGTGTAGCTGTAAGTGGGGAAAGAAAGTATTGTGCTTATGAACAGATTTTTTTTTCTTCTATGTAGCCCTTTTCTTGTACATCAGTTCTTTAGCCAAACAGTGGGTCACTGAGCCAGAGAGTAACACCTCTAAGTAGGTGCCTTCCAGCACTGTTTATACTTTTCAGAGTCACAGTTCATTACTCTAACAGACACACCACATCATTTTGCATACCCTTTATGTATTATTTCCAAGTAAACATCTCCCACTTCCAGGCCCATCTGCACTTTATTCTAGCCAAGAATAGTGCTTTTGCATGTTAAATTGTCCTGGCTGGTCATGTCGACCAGAATGTAGCTCCCTTGCCTACCTTGCGTCTGAAGTCAAAACCACATGGCTGATATCCTTCTATGCCTTTAACAAAGAGAGACTATTCACAGATTATATATTAAACTGTTGCAAACACTAAGTGAACCACTAACCTTTGTATTTACTGTAATTTTCTACTTAAAATAGGCTTTCATATGGATCAGTGACAAATGAACTACAAGGTGTACTTTTAAAGGATCACCCTTTTTCACTTTTCTATATTTCCCTAGTTCTCTCCTGCAGGAAACTTTTTAGGAGATTTTTCCTATTGCTGCTATACTGTGTTGGTATTGAGGTAATATGAAGTATTGTGTACAGTGCAGTGGATGGAATGCCCACCCTATCAAGCTCTAAAAGGAGAACTAATAAGAAACAGTTTCTGTTCTCAAAAGCTTCATACATATTAATAAACAAAAGGGTGAAAAGAAAAAGCTGAAGGGTTCTTATTGTTTGCTTTTTAATTAACTTGCTGAAGATCATAAAAACCTTAGTTGGCTGAAAATAATAATCTTGTTTCCCGCTTCAGAATCAGTACATAACCATAACATTTTTAACCTCTGACCCAACACAGGTTTTAATTTATAATAATACTGTTAATTACAAAAGGGGAAAAAAAATGTATTTTTTAAACCTGGAGCAAAATTTGTATGGGATGATAATAGCTAGGTTCAGGAAATGAAACTACTTAATTGAAGATGTTTTGAGAGAGTATCATTGCCACTGAGTATTTAAGAAGGTAAGCTTTGTTTTCTTAATAGGTTTGGAGAATTAATATAGGAATTTTTCCTTCTCCTTTTCTTAGCGAAGAAATAAGTTTGCCAAAAGAGTCTTTGAAGCCATCTGGCTTAATCAACATCAAAGTCCTCCCATAAGGAAGTTTTACATGGTTCTTCTTGTTTTAAAGGAATTAGGTATGAAGAAAAATAATATATGCCTCATTGGCTGGAGACTGTGTAGTAGATTTCCTAAGGTGACTGTACAGCACAAGATATCAGAAGCTTTGGGCTGTCCAAACTATGAAAGGCTCTGAAGATTGCCTGCAGACTGGACTGCCTTTTTTACAAAAGAGCTCCAGAGTTGGTTTTGATGGCTTTAATAGTATCCCCAGAAAAAAAAAAAAAAAAAGAACCCCCAAAACCTATATATATGAGGATCAGCTATTCCAACTCATTGTCTCTCAGAAGTGATTTATTACCTCATGTCAAGTTTCAGTCTTGAATGAGGAAAGAGCTGTACACATTCATTCTGTTGAGATGTTTGGATCATTCCCTGAAGAAATTTGTTTTTCTACTGTGACAGAAAAACAAATTTCATTCCTTTTTTTTTTTTCATGGAATAGTTATCCACCAGTTATTGATTTGAATCAGATCAGCAGAAGATAGTATGAGTATCAGAACCAGAAATAAGGGTTAAGAGGGTGGACGTAGGGATGGGATGAGTGAGGAAGCAGGGAGCAGCAGAGCAAGATGATAAACCAGAAGTATAGCCTTCACGTGTCAGACCAGCCCACCAGAATCTTAAGGTGGATGACAAAGGAGTTTTACCTGTCATTCACACAAGGAATTGTTAATTATCAAATGATACGTAGAAAATAGCAACTTGATGTTTTCATTTCTACAGTACTTCAGTTAAAATTGTTCTAGGTCTGTATCTTTTAGTCCTATATAGACAAAGGCCTAGAAGCAAGCCATTTTTGCAGGAAAAGAATTAAGGATAAATTAATTCTATCTACATTACTCCCAGAAGGAGCTGAGTTATAAAAGCTCGGGTGTTCCCCTGTGTAATGGGTTCTTCCCAGTGGATTGAATCTGAAACACAGCATAAACAGAAAGACAGAATTCCTCTGGAAACATGTACTGGGAAAATACTAATATCAGCAAATGAGCTGGATACAGAGACCTTTTGGATTTAATAATAATGTGACACTTGTAATTTGAGTTGTCTGTTCTAGATGCTTTTGATAGACGCATTAGCAGTTTGTCTGAATCTGGCTTTAAGGTAGGGTTGGTTTTGAGGTAAGCATTAGTAGCAAGTTGTTCCTCACCCATTGATGGAGTTTATGCTTTTGGGAAAAAAAAAACCACCATAAACAAACAAATAACCCCCCCCTAATTCGCCAACTGCAGAGCTGACCTCATGCTTTTCTTGATAGACAGTTAATATTTGTCTCCTTTTGCAAAACGTGACAGCTTCAACAGACAAAGCAAAATGACCGGTCAGATTCTTAATAACACCTAGCCAGGGTGTGAAAGGGACAGCCGAGCTGCTGCTACAGTGTATATCGAAGGTTAGAGGGGTGGTTCATGTCAAGTCTTCTTTTGTGAGCCAGAGGTTTAGAAAAGATTAGGTTTCTTCCTGGCTCCTTTTTTTTGCATTGAAATACGACATGTCTTGGAAATCCGGACAAAAGCAGCCTTCTCTGTGGGGCAGACCCTTCAACTCTTGCCACTACAGAATTTCCCAAGCCTCTCACAGGGCTGAGACAAAGAGGATCCTTCGTCAGGAGAGAGGAGCAGGCACCTTGGGTCACCTAAGGGATATGCACTGGAGAGCAGCAGTCTTAAGAAGGAAGAGGCACTGTCTGGAACTGAAACTTTACAGTGACTCTTCTGACAGCACAGGAATCCTCTCTATACAAATTTCAGTTTTGATTTTAATTTAATCTTATCTGGAGGAGGCATCCTAGATGCATTTAGTCAGAGGCATATTTCTTCATACTTCATTGTTTCTTTAGGAATGTGAAGAAGAAAATTAGTGTAATGGGTGTAGCACTGTAATTGCTGGGTGCTTAGGATGTCCTCTGAATATTCCCTTGACCCAAGTTCTATGTGGCCCTGCCTTGTAAAAATCATAGATTAACAGAAATCTCAAGCTGGAAAGGACCCATAAGGACCATCAAGTCCAACTCCCTGCTGCTTGTAGGACTACCTAAAACTAAACCATATGACTAAGAGCATCATCCAGACACTCCTTGAACTCTGAGAGACTTGGTGCTATGACCACCTCCCTGGGGAACCTGTTCCAGTGACCAACCATCCTCTCAGTGAAGAACATTTTCTTAATGTCCAAAAGACTCTTACATCTTGAATACAACTATAGTACATGGCAATTGCTACCGGGGGGTTGGGTAGTGTTCCTGCTTAGCAGCAAGGACAGACTCTGTCTCTGAGTCATCTGCAAGACTGGTGGGTTTCCATGGGCTAGCAAACACAGAAGACACTGGATAAAACCTTGAATGGTTCTGAAGATAACCAGTTTTTGCCTTCTACTGTTACATTTTTTAAACCTGTTTATTTTAATTTTTATTGTCTGATATCTCATTGCAAGTTTCTTTCTTCCTTTTAGGGTTGGTATCTACAAAATGTTTGATTTCCTTTGATGTGTCAGTTAAGCTTCTGCTCCCCAATTGCCCATGCAGAATCTTACTTCTAAAACAGCTCTGTGGCTCTGTATATATGCTGAAGCCAGGCTTTCTCACTTTCTTTTTCCTCAGTCCTCCTGCCAAATGTGGGGGCAGATGATCACAATCACAACTTTTATGCCAGAGGAGAGGAATGAGAAAAAAAGGATGTATCAAGGTTTTGTGGGATAAGAAGGAAAAATAATGTGGAAGGAATTTCTGACAATATCTGATCCTTTATCCCATTGCTGGTGCCTTGTAGTTATGTCTGTCTTTTCTTTTTTTTTTTTTTTTGGCGGGGGGGAAGATCACTTTGATTTTCTTGAATTTGTTTCTGATTTTTGAAGAGCTGCTTAGGTATTATGCTCTCCTTCCACTTGCAGGGAAGTGGCTATGACGAATCCCTTGAAACAAATGGAGGCAGTGTCACATGTGCCTTGCAGAGTGAGCCCGTATCATTCGTTATTTGGGATTAGTGATGTGTCCTCCAGTTTGGTCCATTCTGCTGGGGTACCTCTCTGCTATTTCTTTCCTACTTCCTATTGTGTCATAGTGCTAAATAACTGTCAAGTGCAAGTACAGTTTCTAGTATCTGCTTAATAGTCAATAATCTGGTGTCTGTTTCAGTCCTTGGGTTCTAAGTAAGTTGAAATAACTATTATTCACCCACTTAAATGATGACAGAATTTCTTGTGCATAAAATATGCTGTCATTACAACTTTGTTTTCTCCAAGAAAATGTTCCTGTGTAATGCTCAGCCAAGTGGAATGGTTTCTTGCTGGCTTGTTTCTATATGCTTTAGTAAATATGTGCTTGATTATCCTGCTTGTCTTAGTTTCTCCTAGAATAAATTTTGTGCTTTCTTTAGTGTGGTCCTTCTGTTCCATATCGATGTTCACAGAGACAATTCCTTGTCCTTGATTTAAACTATTCTTAAAATTTCTTGTTATAATTGTAATGAGCAGCTTAATAAAATCAGCTTCTTTCTTGTGACTAGTATTCTGTTGTTTAATACTGGACAAGCAAAAGTGGGTATGTTCCCTTGCTTGGGCTCCTGCACCGGTTCCTTTCGACTAAAGTGGGAAGGGGCTGTGGAAGTGTTACAGGTAATCCTAGCAACCAGGAGACTTTGAGATAGACCTTCTTTTAGCATTGGATTTAAGATGTCCTATGAAGTCATACTATGAAAGCTTACTGTGATTTGCCCAGGGCAAGTCTATAAGCCTCGATGTCAGAGGCTACCAAATTGTGTTCTTTAGCTTACAATCACTACTCTTTCTGCTTGTTTATTAGTGTGCACACACCAGCACATTTTGCTGGATATGAGCTTCTTCTTACTATCTTTTTCGTCATCTTTAAACTGGGAAGATTATTGCTATGAAACAGCTCTTGCTGTGAGGTGCAACTGACAGGTATCTATACCTTTTGTTTTAGTGAATATTGCACAGTGTATTATCACCTGCTTGATGACACCGTTCTATACGTAATGTGCCCTAATTTTTGCAACCAGGTGGCATTTTGGAAATTTTTAAAAAAAAATTTGATGTCAGCCCCTGGCTTCGCACCACCATGCAGAGCTGGGATGGATTTCCATGCAGAGCAGGTTCCCAGTATCTCTTCTCACTTCAGTTTCACAAGCTGTTTCAGGGTGTGCTGTTCATTTTGAGACACAGATGTTTTCTCAGAGAGGCAGAAATCTCCACATTTGCACGTTAGGGACACCAGATGCTCATAGCCAAAATAGTTGTATGTGTGATGCAGATCAGAGCCCTGCTGAGTCTGCTAACATGGGCATTTTCTATCCAAACTATCATTGCAATCATGGATACATGGCATTCAAATACAAGAGATGTAGCAGACTCATTATAGGCATTTACAAAGAAACTTCATGGCTACCTGATAGGAACTACTTGTGTTCTGTTAGAAAAAAATGCATTGTTTGCTACAGGCCATGTGTCTCAGTGCTTCAGTGGACAAGGTGATGGCTGCATTCAGAAGGTCACTGATCATTGAGCCACACGAGGGGGAAGTGGCAATGCAGAAGAAGTGAATGGACAACCAGTGCTTTATCAAAATTACTTTTGGAAAGAAAAGGAAAGAATTTAGATGGCTTTAAAAAATTCAGGTGAAAATGAACAGGTTTGTGAGTGAAAGTAATGTAAAATAATACAACCAGTAAGTTATTCATTCCGTTGCCTTTTGTAATATTGTCTGCCCACAATAAATGATTTGAAAGTGTTGTGAACTGATAGCTCAACACTGATCAGGCTGAGAGAGCTTAATATCCTTTGAGTTTTCTGAGTTTCTCTCCAGCTGCCTTAAATGTGAAGGTCCTGTGGAAATATTATTTTTGCATATGAAAGTGATGACAGGTTTTGGCCTTATTTGCATGCTATATAAGCACATAAAGAGTGTGTCAGGGTGCTATAGGGGCCAGTGACTCCCTGAGGCTGCACTGGCTCTGGGCTGGCCCTGAGCCCCCACAGCCAAACCCCAACAAGGGGTATGCACTTGGAGCTCATAGAGAGTCCTCTGAAAGCTCAACCTCAAACAAGTATCTCTACAGCAAATCCTACAAAAGCAGTCTTACACAGCTGCAGTATCCTAGGACTTGCCTCTCTCAAGTGGTGAGAGTAGAGACAGCCTTCACCCTCCACCTTCAGAGCGATGATGTTTCCCTTGCTTATTCTGCACTACGTCTTAGTGTTGTGCTTGCTCGACCTGCCGCGACAGCCACATGTGGACGTGCTGGCTCCTTAATCTGCTTGATTTCACAGGGCAAAATTCTCTGAAATGGTGGGTTGAACATTTTTTCTTTGAAAGAGAAGCTCAGAGGTATGAAAACACTTGCTCAAGATCACATGACAAGTAGAGGGAAGGAAAGATGACAGCTTCCAGTCTTCCTCCTGCCTTGCCTAATGGGCAGCCTGTCCCCCAGGCATACCTGTCTCTTGCTAAGAGGAGAGTAAAAGGGTCATTTTCTTATTTAGCAGTGATGAAATAAATTCCATTTTCCGTTTAGAAAATAATCGAGTATCTCCAAAGTAGATCATATTTATACTTACTTGGTTCTGTTTGCTTGATTGGATACAGTGATGTGTTTGTGCAAGTGGATACAGCACTGCAAGTAAGATAACTGTTCATATGAAGAAACTTTCTCCCCCAAAGCTGCCGTGGAGCTTTTCAGAACCTAGGAAATGCCCATTAAAATAAAGCACTGGTAGTACCTCTTGAAGTCACAAAAAACCCTACTCAGAAATACAACAGATATTTCGATAGACAGCCGCTAGAAATGGTGTCCCAAAAGGAGAGAATCAAAATAAAATGGCTAAGATGTCATTAATTGTTATTTTTCCTGCCCTCCATTCGCCTTTGATCTAAGAGAGTTTCTTCCTCTTTTCCTTAGGGAGGAAAGGAGGTGTGGGAAAGAGATTTACTGGGCTGAGACCGTATTTCTGCTGTTAGTTGCTCTGCAGCTTCATCCAGAAGAGCTTATTCCTGTTTTTCACCGCCTCAGGGCTGACTGCCTCGGGAAGTGCTTTAGATAGGAACCATGATCCCTAGCTGACTTACAGCTCCTGTTAACAGTTTGCCCACAGATCAGCTGTGGCTCTCCAGAGCCTTAAAATACTTGTATGCTTTGTTCAGGACTTCGGGCTCACTTTTAAAAGACATCTTTTATAATAGAAAGAAAGGTATTATAAGAAGATAATACATGCTTAAGACTGAGGTAGAAATTCTTTTCAGTAGTTAGCGTTGTAGTTAAATTTGCCTGCTTGTGTGGAAAATTTTGATGACAAGATTTCTATATTTTAACACACTGGATACCCATTCAGCAAAATAAGATAAATTTTTAAAAGACATCTCTGTGTCTTGGATAGTTGCGTGACGATCCATGAAAGAGAGTTTATTGGAAAATAAAATGTCAACAATGTAATTTTTAATATCAAGGTAAAATTACTTTTCACAGTAGCAGCAATCTATGAAATGTTTCCATCTGAGTATATTTTTCCTGTACAAGAGATGAGAGAAATCAAAATTTTTTTTTTTTAAAGCAAAAAGAATATTACTTTTATTTCTTTCCATATTGGAGTGCTAAGCTTTACTCTCATGGAGGCAAACACCTGCTTAAACTACATGTAATCTGGCATCTCCTTAAATTTACAGCAGCATAGCCAGAAGCATAATTTGGTCCCCTACCAGCAACAAAAGGTTTTGGAGCTCCTGAAATGTTTTTGTTCTAAAATGATGTTTAGACTGCTGGAGCTCTAATAAATTGTCTCTGTTTTTACATCTTTGCTTCCACACTTTCTTCAGACTCTGAAAAATACTAATGTTAGAATTAATGTATTGTAACATAAATTACTTCTGAAAAATTGCATTTGTGTAAGTTTACAAAAGAGCAAGCACCTGCTAGCTCAGGCTGGAATCTATGTGCTGATAAAAAGGCATGAATGTTGAGCTGATAAAAAATAGTTTGCCACTGACAAAACAAGAACAAACGTGTCCTTATTGGTGTAATAATTTTTGTTCAATAATCTGTTCCCCTGATCTTTGTAGGCAGTGCACTGAAATCTAAAAATACTAATGATTTACTATACATTTCATTATCCTTGATCCACATGTCTGTGTGCAATTATCTTAACTGATGAAAGCTTGTATCTTAGCAAAAGTTGAGTTGCTTGGCTTTTAAAATTATAAACATTATCTTTCATTCAGCAGGAAGTAGTTTAATAAGTTGTTCAGGATTGCTCAGCCAGAACTCTGTTTCCTCGGTGCAACACTTTACTGGCACATCCAAATAAATGCAGCAGCACTTCTCTCCTCATGTTGTGAAACTTCAAAAATATTTCACCTCAAGCCCAGTTAATATAAAATGGAATCACAGCTGAATCTCTTCAAACTTTTGGAAAATAGTTTTCCAAAACAACTGCAGTCCCTGGCAGGTGCCAAAAAAAAAGGCATGTGAGTGGAGGCAGTGATGGAATTTATTATACTCTTAAACATTTCAGACATCCAGCACAATAATTGAATCTCTTTGCATAAATAATATATTATAAAATTGCATTGGGGTATATATAACAATGTAGTATGCTAAGCAATTTAATGTAATTGAAATACATTTGATCAGAGTAAATAATGCTTTTCATATCTTGAAAAGAAATGTGTATTTCATTGTCTCCATATGGTAAAGAATTTTTAGAAACCCATTCCTTACTTCTTCAGGGAATTCCTCCACACTGAACAGTAGAATTTGAAGTCAAGATATTTCAGAGTTGGACAGGTAAGAACTTTACGCAGTTTGGGGGTCTGGGGATGAATACTAATTCTGTCATGGAGGTAATCTGTGAAATGTAGGGTGGGAGGAGAAAACGATTGATACCGAGCATTTCATACACAAAGCTTTCCAGGAGTTTGAGTTTCTGAGTAGCAGCAGCAAAATGAGTAGCAGCAGCAAAATAAGTAGCACATGCAGCATCGGCAACCAAATGGTGCAGATTTCTTATTCAATGTAGGGTGCTGCTGGGGTGTGATTGGTCTGCTTTTTGTTTTAAATGAGTGCATAGAAGAGTCTTCTTTAGAGCTCACTGAAATCAAACAAATCATGATTCATGTGCTTCACCTTGTGGGTGAGATGTAATGTTTAACTCTGTGTTACAGGTTCTTTAATGTTTTGCTTAAGAGATCATATAGACTCCCTAAAAACAAACACTCTGAAAAGGTAGATGCAATGAAAAAAGTCTATGAGAAACTCTAGGACTATTTACACAAACTGAGACTGGCTTTGCAATATTTGTAAAATTCACAAGTGGAGTTACTAAGAAAAGATGGATCAGATTCTAGAAGCTCTTGCTGATCTACAGCAGCCCCTTTTAATTTTCTTCGGGATTTGCAAGTACAAGTGGTTTCTAACCAGCCAGATCCACAGTGTTGCATTTCTCATGCTGTACACCACAGGGACGGGATCAAGTCTATCCCAAATGATGCTCAGCACCCAGCACCTTCTTCTTAAGCCTTGTGCTGCTAATGGCATCAAACCTCTCTGTCTATAAGGTCTGGCTTCACAATCTGTGAAGCGATGATGGTATGGAGGCAATGCAGAAAAAGTCTGTCTTGTACGTGGTACTAGTGTGAGGAGGTCTTTCTATTCTACCTCTGTCTCCCTACTTATTCCTAAAAAACAAGTCTGTGTGTGGTCCCGCTGACTGAATCGCTGGTGAAAGCCCTTCTTTTTTTTAAGCAGAGTATCAGCAATGTTCTTTCCCTAGGTCTGATGACTTTTCTAACAATACTAGGTTTTACTGATAAATGACTGAAGTGTGTCATATTTATAAGTCCTCAGAAGCATTNTACTGTCATGTCAATTAAGATGTACTCATGTAGTTATTGCATCTATAGAGCTGAGGGAGTAGAAGGAAAGGCAGCTCTGGAAATAAGGCACAAATCTGATGTGCTGAGTCAAGAATTTCTCTAGATTCTCTCTTAAAACTGGCAATAATGATATCTTCATTGGCTGGTTTTGTTTCTTTTTGGTTGGTTGGTTGGTTTGTTTTTTTTTTTTCCTTTGAACATCAGCATTTGGATATTATAAACAAAATGAAGGCACTACTTTGCTTTATGTGAAGCACTGAAAAACTGGTGGGTGGCAGTGGCTTGTTTCACTTTTGACTGAACTTAATTCCTACCAATAACCAAAAGGGAAAGGCTCTATATCTGGTAATGAGCTATTCCTGCCGAGTAAGCACAAACATATTTAATTAATGTATTTTAAGATGCATTTCTCATGTCACTTCTAGGACAAGAATTATAATTAAAAACCAAAACAAACAAACCTAAAAGACTTCATATGACCACAACCTCAATCTAGAACTCAGAAAAATAAATTCCTACTTAGGCATCTTTTCAATATAAGTATTACATCAGCAATTGCAATGTAATTTATTTACATCAGTATTACAATGTGATACTGATCTATCAAAGAGTATTCTGTGGCTATTAAATAGATTTTTTTAAACCATATGCCTGTCAATTACTTTAAGTTAATGTCCACAACTGGTAGTAGGTCCCTAGATAATATCTCCTAACTGAGTGCTACTCAAGCTGCCTCATCTTTTTGACCTCTGTGTGCATGTGTGTGTGTGTCTATGAGAGAGAGAGAGAGAGAGAGAAAAAAAAATGTATGCATAAAGTCTTACAACATACTCTAAAAGGTGACCAACTCTGACTCTGTCAGGCAAAGTGAGGAAAAGACTGGTTTTTGTAGCGTGGGTTGCTCTTTAATATGTGATAATCCCTAACATCCATTGTAACTTTTTGTCCATATTGACAGTGCACTTGGCTTTCTGCAGTGTGAAAAGGGGACTTTTTTTCAGCTTCTGAGGATAAAAATCACCTGTGTTTTTCACATATTTCATGCCTTATTAGCCTTATATATAATTTAGCAAGCCCAAGGCAGTTTCTAAATGAATGTTACATACTATGACCAATTATGATCTTTTAATAAATAAGTCCTGCCTGCTTTTATACATTTATTTTTCTCTTACATATTCTTTTTTTTCTTTTGAAAAATGTGCTTTCCATCCAGCAACAGCATGCACAAAAAAAACCCCTGTCTTCTGTATATAGAAATAATTCATTTGTGATTCATGTACAATCTTTGTCTTGCCTGGAAAATACAGGTTTTGAGTTGGACTTGGGAGAAATGAGTAATTCGCTTTGCTTTATTAGTCCTGAATTTCGTTTTTTACTGGCTGGAGGAATATTTCCCCTAAATCTCAGCTTGTACATTACCCCATTTTGAAAGGCTTATTTGTGAGCAAGAATATGTCTTAATACCTTTTTTGATCAATGCAGAAGTCTGTTTTGAAATAAAGAAAAAGGTATTTCCAATGCTTATGTAGTAATTGGGTAGATATTTATTTGAACTAGAGTGTGTACCGGTATTCAAGAATCTGCAGGTGTAACAGAAATAGGCAAGAAATCAGTGGGTAAGTCAGCCTCTCCTTTACACAGGCACTCACAGTACAGTTTCCTCTATTTACCGTAGCATTAGACATTGTGTCAGAAACCTCTGGATCCAGAAATATAACAGAGACACTGTTACAAACACTGTGATGTTTACTTCAGCAACAAGATCACAGTTCGGTGTTATTTAGTAATGAAGGCTGACATGATTTAGGGGACATGGAGAAACAACTGAGGTCCCATGGAGCGTTTGTGCCAGTCCTGTCACTCAGGCTAGCCACGCCAGCCCTCGCAGATGCAGCTGGCTTGGAGAAAGTCCTTACTCCCCGCTCCTGTTTCAGTGATGGAGCAGAAAGGGCCACGGCTGGACCAACTAATTGCTTCCATTTTTAATTCTCATTTTTTTCAGTAATAAATGTGCACATCAGTGTCATGTGGTGACAGCTGATATTTCCTAGGTGTAGATGATCTTCTGAAATTCATGATTCTGAGCAACTAAGTAACTGTAAATTATGAATCCTTGCATAGCACAGAGTAAACAGCTACTTTTATCTGACCAGTATTCTGCAATTTGTCTCTCCTTTGGCTGCTTCCACATGACTATTTTAGCTGTAATGAGAATTACATTTATGTGCAGAAGAGAGAGACGACAATGCAAACAGTCGAAGCATAATAGTCCTGTGAAGCTTGACAATCCCAGTGGAAGCATTAGAGTAATCTCTTGGGTACCTGTGGAGGAAGGATTGCCTTAATGGCTGCAAATGCGCTGTGAATACATTCGTAAATCATATGTGGAATTCTCTTTGAATTCACTCGTTCATCCCTCTCTTGCTCCCCTTCATTGCAAGGTAGCAGCAAACCCTTTAGTGTGGAAAATTTAGTATTTCATTCCACCAAAAGAGTTTGCCTATTTGTCTTCTCAGCAAACATAATGGCCCAGTGCATTTGAAGGACGCTGCAGTATTGCTTACCTATATTTCCTGATTTATTAATCTTTACAACAAAAAACAAGTCCCACTTAAAAACACTGTTAATGTCAAGACGTAAAAATTAGGCAAAAACAACTAGCACTTCTGGGGTTGTTTATGATAGTCTAAGACAGTCTATACAAGTGCTACTATCTATGCAGACAAGTAGTTCTGGATGTGGTCTTTATTCATATGCTAGGCTAATGGCATCCCTTGTCCTATCTTTTATAATAATGTCAGGTGCCTTTTGGTTTTACTTCCTCAAATTATGGTGGTAGTATGACCAGTAAGTTGCAAAAATTGTGAGAGAAATGGTCAGAACAGGTAGGTTGCTGTGTTTTGATAATGAGGATTTAGTGGAAAGGGAAGGCGTAATAGGATACATACTCTAAAGGTACTTGTATGCCTCTCTCTCTTCCTTTCTGGGAACAATACATACATTTTAGATATTTGCTTGCTGTTTTCCCAAAGCTTAGCTATATACAGGCAGAGGAACGCTCAACAGAACTGCTAAATATACAACTGTCAGGTCTATGTGGCACTACCATGCCAGCTCCATACTTTTGGACAGGTATTTGAGGCCACCCTTGCATTCCTGAAGTGCTGAAAAGGACAGCTGTGTCTCAGTCACTGCCTCACTTGGATGAAAGGGAAGAGCATCCTCTTGCACTGTGCTCACCCCTCTAGACTCTCTCATAGCTGTGGAAGAGTTAGGTAAAATGTGGTCTTTAATGATCCTTCTAAGTGTAGCCAGTCTACAGGTCACTCTAACAACAGAAAGTAAATACATGTAGTGAGAATGTATGTGTCTAAGAATAAAGTAACTAAGAATTTGGAAGACTTTCTGCCTGTACTAGGTAAACACACAAATTATTAAGGAAAAATAAAGCAAGTAGGGTGAAATGATTAGAAAAATTGACTGAGAATTATTACAGCGTTTTCATTTGCTCCCAAATAGGAATTTCATTCTAGCTTTAAGAGGAGTATTTTTAACTTGGTTTCTAAGGAGATTAGTCATGTATGAATGTGCTGTCTGTCTTTGTCCATCTGTCTGCTAGAACTTGTATGTTCCCAATACATGTTGAACCTCTTGACAGATTTCAGCTTCAACAGAAAGCAGAGGTTTAGATGGTATTAAATTTCATAGATGTTAGTGGATGGGTAGAGGCCACTTTGTACAGTTCAACACTTGCAGGAAACTTCCCCGATACAATATGGGGCACATTGGAAGTATAGCAGATTCTGGGATATAGGAATTCAAGGGGACCAGAGAGTACTGTGTTACAGGGCTCCTGGAAAGCGAGCTAGTGGCTTTCTATGATGGTGTAAAAGCGTTGGCGGATAAGGGAAAAGCAACTGATATCATATACCTGGGCTTGTGCAAGCCATTTGACACTGCCCCACACAACATCCTTGTCTGTAAATTGGAGAGACATGGGTTTGACCACTTGGTGGATAAGGAATTGGCTGGACGGCTGCACTCAAAGTGTCACTGTCAATGGCTCGATGTCCAAGTGGTGACCAGTGACAACTGGCGTTCTTCAGTGATCAGTACTGGGACCAGTGCTGTTTAACATCTTTGTCAGCGACATGAACAGTGGGATTGAGCATACCCTCATCAAGTTTGTTGACACCACCAAGCTGTCTGGTGTGGTCAACACACTGGAAGGAAGGGATGCCAGCCAGAGGGACCAGGACAGGCTTGAGAGGTGGGCCTGTGCAGGTCAAATTCAACAATGCCAAGTACAAAGTCCTGCACCCAGGTTGGGGCAACCCCAAGCACAAACACAGACTGGGTGGAGAATGAATTGAGAGCAGCCCTGAGGAGAAGGACTTGGGGGTGTTCATCATGATGAAGCTCAACATGAGCTGGCAATATGCACTCACAGCCCAGAAAGCTAACTGTATCCTGGGCTGCATCAAAAGAAACATGGTCAGCAGGTCAAGGGAGGTGATTCTGCCCCTCTGCTCCACTTCAGTGAGAGCCCACCTGGCGTACTGTGTCTGGCTCTGGGGCCCCCAACATAAGAAGGGCATGGACTTGTTGGAGTAAGTGCAGAGGAGGGCCACAAAGATGATCAGAGGGCTGGAGCACCTTTCCTATTCAGACAGGCTGAGAGAGTTGGGATCGTTCAGCCTGGAGAAGAGAAGGCTCAGGGGAGGCCTTATAGCAGCCTTCCAGTACCTAAAGGGGGCCTACAGGAAAGATGAGGAGGGACTTTATCAGGAATTGCAGTGATAGGACAAGGGGTAATGGTTTTAAACTGAAAGAGGGTATATTTAGATTAGATATTAGGAAGAAATTCTTTAGTCTGAGGGTGGTGAGGCACTGGAACAGGTTTCCCAGAGAAGCTGTGGATGCCCCACCCCTGGAGGTGTTTAAGGCCAGGTTGGATGGGGCTTTGAATAACCTGGTCCAGTGGAAGGTGGCCATGCCCATGTCAGGGAGTTTGGAACTACATGATCCTTACAGTCCCTTTCAACTCTAACCATGCTATGATTCTATGACCAAGGCAACAATTGCGTGGAAAAAAGCAAGAAACATGTACACAAAAATCATGGTAAAAAAGCCTAACTACTCTCACTGTTCATAGAACACTTTTGATGAACACCCAGTTTGAAATAAGCAGTTACACACATTTTATGGTCTAAAAAAAACAAATGAAAACATTGGGAACCAAGTGCTATCAAGGCCAAGCACATATGCACACATCTTTTTGTGTCAAGGACTTTCTGGGTGTGTGACCTGAGTGTCGTTGCCTTTGAATTATTTTCAGCTGACTTATTGATCTTGAGCAACTATCGTCAGCCTTCCTTATTCATTCCCTGAGTTGCACTAGTAGGCCTGAGGCTTACCGGAGAGTCCGGGCAATTTACTCCTCCAGAGCTGTGCCTTTATTCTAGGCAACCTTGCTGAGGTTCTGGTAACATTGTTTTTAAAAAACAAACAAACAAACAATTTTCTTCTTCTGGGATATTACCTATGACCATCCTGGAAGCCAACCTCAGTGGCCTTTCTGTAAGGAACACCAATGTTACCCTTCTCCTGCCCCAGCTCACAGCCTTCTCCGGGATTCTTTCTACTGAAGAAAGCAACCCTGTGCCTTTCAAAATGTGTATGTTTTTTGAGCTCTTGAATTAGCTAGTTGCCTGCCTGCATAATATATGCCCATTGTATTTGTCTGATCTGGAAGACATTGCTTATCTGGGGCTATGGTTAAAATGTAGTTAAGCAATAGCAAAAATCTAAAGTTTACTGTGTAATTTAGAGAAATGAAGGGCTGGTAATGTGTAATGCATTCATTTCCATAGCAAATATATATCCTATAAAAGGATGTCAGAAAGGAAAGTGGAGCAACAAAAGTGAAAAATTGCCACTTGATACAATGATTTGTCACCTGTTGACAGTTGTGCCTCTTGGCAGAAAAGTTCATTATGAATGATAAGTTGAGGGCTCAAAACAGGACAGATAGAAGCCTTGAAGATTTGTCCTTGCAGGCTGGTGATGTACAGCATGGTTTCTTTCTTGCTGTAAAAGAGGTTAGTGTAGTCTAATATGACTGTTAGTCTATTTTAAGATATCTCTGATCAAAACCATTATAGAATGAAGGATGTTCACAATAAAACCCTATTGTGACAATACTGGGAAAGTGCAATGTTTTGTAAATATGTTTACAAATAAGTGAAGAGAGGGCTTTAGGTACTGAGAACTAATAAAATTCAGAGTACCTGATATTGTAAGCCTAATTTTCATAAGGATGACTTGAGAACAAGAAGTTTATATCAACTGAAATATCTGTCATCCTAAAGGATCGTAAGAAAAATGCAGGGCAGAGCAGGGTTCGTGGAACCATTCAATCAGTTGAGAATTTTACATCATACACTCAAGAATTAGGCATTTCTGTTATCATATCCCAAGCAGTGGTGTCCTGGTTTGAAGTAAAACAGAACCAATATTGTTCAGTAATTTTGCTTCTTAGCTGGGCCTCTTCTAACTACTGAAATTAACAGCATATTGTGCAGAAAATGTTCACTCTCTCAGAGTGATAAGACCAATGTTTATAGTTGATGCACAGACATGGTATGCACAGAGGCTCTTGTTTATACTTATTGCTATAACACCCCGGGCCAACCAACTTGGTTATTTGCCCCATTGGAGGGTTGGAATTGGAAAAGAGCAGTGGGGTCCCATCTGCAGTGAGGAGCAGACAGGACAGGTGACCCAAAACTGACCAACAGGGTATTCCATCCCATCTGCCTCATGCTCAGTATAAAAGCCCTCTGAGGGATCAA
>VZSZ01008633.1:1449359-1511569 GCA_013398815.1 Ibidorhyncha struthersii | reverse complement strand
CTGCCTCCTCTCCTCCCCCCCCCCCCCCCCCGCCTTTCTTCACTGGCCAACGTCTGAGCAGGACTCTGCCTGTTCATCTGCCTTTGGTCCTAATCCTGAATGCAGATCCGGAATCTAGATCCAATCCATCACTGAGTTTGGCCTGGGACAGCCTCAGTGCCAGCCGATGTCACGATTGTCATCCTGGGAGCTTGATATGGTTTTGTGTATATTTCATTATTTCCTTTTTATTCTATTAGTAATACTTCATTGAAGTAGTTTAGTTCCTTCTAAACTCCTAAGTCTCTTTTTCCCTCCTCTGCCTCTCTCTTTGAAGAGGGGTAGAGGGGAACATCTGTCGGTCCCATCTGGGGTCCCCCATGTCCCCAGTGGCTGATTTGGCCTAAACCACGACAAGTGGTTTCTGTGTATCCAACTCCTTTGTTTCCATCATATATTTTTGGTAGAAATCTTACATGTGTAATGTAGAATAGACAATAGCATGGCAAATGTCTCATTGATTACATGCTTTTTTCATGCTTCCTTCCATGATGAAAGGTGAAGCTGTAGCATCTCCCTCCTTCCCACTCCCATTCAAACAGATAAAGTGTTTTGTACGTGGGACAAGCCATATTTTTTTCTACATCATTAAGTGTAAAACCATACTTGGCTTAAGGACTGTCCAATAAACAACCATTTGACCCTTCATAGCCTTTTACTTCAGAAGAAATGAAACTTTGAATAATGTGGCAACCTTGTGATAATGTAATTTAAAAGGAATTTTAAATCCAACAGAAACAGAGTAACTCAGGGTGGGAATTCCTACTGCTTTTTTTCACCTTTTTGTTTAGGTACCAGTGTATATCACCTCAACTGTTATCTTCCACTGTCCTTGCCCATCTGTCCTCCTGGATGGATTGACATTGGGTAGCTGTGCATCTTCCCTCCTAGGTTTATAAGCATACATTTTTTAACATAGAATTGCTGGACTAGAAGAACAAACTCTGGTCTACATAGTTCAAAGCCACTGACTGCAGAAGTAGCTTAATAAGTGTGTACAGCATTGCTCAAGTCTGATATTCTGGTTCTGTGGAGCACCTGATATTTCAGGTGAGAGATGACATCTTTAAAACTTACTCTTCCTAATTTATTTCCTGTTGTTCAGCTGTGCTTCCTGTTGTGGGTGCTTCTATACTGAAAAAGACTACCCAATAACAGTGTAATGTTGTCTTTACTCTCAGCATTAGACTCGGTTGTGTATGCCTAGTTATGAAGCACAGTGAAATTGTGCGATAATACCATATGCCTCCCACTCTTTCAGAGTGTTGACAGGTTTCTCACATATATTCTATCTGAATGCTGTAACTGCACATAGATGGAGCAGATGGAGTTTCTCTGCTTTTAATCAGGGAATATATTTGCTTAGGAATAGCATGCATTTGTTGTTTCCTATTTTTTTTGGGGGGAAAAAAGGAGGTTTTATAGTTATTGATGAAGTTCTTTCTAAGTGGATGAAAGTAAAAATGATCAGAGAATAACCATTCAGAGAAGTATTTTGATAATAATATCTGGTAGGGAGAAATAAGAAGGTGAAAGAGAAGATCCCATAGGGTTATTCCATGTTGTAAGTTTGACCTTCAGCTATAGAGGATACAGACAGGGAGAACAGGTGTACCTCTGTTGTGTGTGGCTGCCATGCGTGCATGCTTTAGTCGGGCCATGCGATTATAATCACAGTATTTCAGTTTGGTTCTTTATCTAATCTCTAGTAACTGGTTCACTAATTGATTTACAGTAAGAAATGTAATAAGTTCTGATAATTTTTTTGTTTTGCTGTGCTATGTGTCTTCTAGTTTTCTTATTTAGTAATATTTGCATAAATAGATATATTCTTGAATGTAAACATTGAGTTTTATTTTCTAAGTATCAGTTAATACAGAAAAGACCAGTTATTTAAAGGATTTGATCTTCTGACCTTGTGACATTTCATCATGTCACAGGGACTATAAGGTTGATAGTCAGTGACAACAGCATCCTCTTTAAGTTGTAAAGCTTTTAATAATTGCATTCTCCCTTTACTTCTGTTTGACTATGATATGTTAGTCTATTTGTCTGATATGCATTGTTGCTCTTCTTTTATGTAGGCTCATGTAATTTTCATGCCGTCCTTGTATAGTTATTTTTGATGGAACATTCTGATGTTTAGATTGTTAATAAAAGATTTATATCTACATCCCTACTTTTATGTCAAATTATATTTCATACAGCATATTATATACTGTACCACAAGTTCTAAATAACTTAAGTTGCTGTGGAAGAGACAGCAGATTATAAGAACATATAATGTAAATACGTGTTGACTAAGTTAACAGGGGGACGAAACTGAAAGTTACGTATTTGAAATTTAAGTACATATTTTTGGGGTTCCATTATGGTTTAACTGAAAAGTTATGGTATAACTCTTGAACTGAAAAGACTGAGAACAGAATACGCCCCCAAAAGACTAGCGTGAAGGGACGACTGACTGGAACCACTCACTCATCACTGTGTCTTGTGAACGGTCCCCTTGCTTATGTGCTGCATCGGTATTTTCTAAGACAAAAAGGATTTTTCTCCTAAAGGAAGACGGTAGAATCTACTTCCAGTATCACAGATCCCTTGGGATTTGTAGGACAGTGAGGATCGATTAAGTCATCACACTGCCAGAGCTGTCCGCCTTCCCCTCAATTTAAAATAAAAGGAGTCTTCCAGTGCCAAAATTACACATTACAGTTTCTGGGTTTCAGACGAGTGATTTAGAACTGGGAGAGCTGTTGCAAATGGTTTAGTTTCCTCCCTCACTCTCCGTATTAATCAGTCTTTGTAGAGGAACAAGTCCAAATACCATTCCCAAAAGATACCTTCAGCCTGTCAGCTGCCATATTGTCATCGGCTTGCCAGGACATTTGCACTGGCTTTGCTGTAACTAAATAGCAAAAAGTCCTGGTCAGTGAGAGGAGTAAGCAAGTGATCTCTCCCAGGGTTCCTGTAAGAACAGGCAAGCACTGGGAGAGGAGAGGTCTGCTTGGCAGACTGATGGCAAAAACACTAATATGAACTAATGGCAACTAATCTTTCTGCTGGAGCTAGCAAAGAGCCAGGAATATATTAAGCACACACAAAGGGAAGAGAAAAACCCTGGCCCAACCACAACAATACCTCTGCACAGTCTACTTACTGCATCCTCCCTTCCAATAGTGTCTTGAAAACAACTATTATGGGGCTGACAATAAACAAATGCTATGCCTGCCGGCTAATGATACACCAAACCCAAAAGAATTAAAGTCCCACTTTATATCAGAAAGCTGAAATTGGGCATCTTGAAATTTTGATAGGCAGGCTTTCTAGTACATCATCACAGTCATCCAACTGCATCAGGAAGTGATATATCACTCCCGATTAGAGAAGCTCCCTGTAAGAGGGTCTCCTTTCTTGTTCACAACCCAGCACTGAGGTCAAGAAGCCCTCTCTGTCCCATTACAATGTTTTACCATTAATTTTAGCTTTCCTGTCATCATGATGCCTGGCTTAAAAAAGTATCTGCTATTCTCTCTTTCAGTATTTCATGTCCTCTTAAGAACCTTATTCTCTCCTGGTTTACATTTTCTAAAATCTTAAAACTTCTAGGACTGGAATGCCCATTTAGCTATGATAATTTTATTGTTTTAATTGAAAGTCTGTGAGCACTGAAATGGTGAACTTAAAGACACTTTCATGAAAATCTCTTATCTCTTCTGAGGTAAAAGGAACTGTGAATGTCCTCATAATTACTTATGTGGATATCTTTTCAATAGCCTCGGGGACATACACAAACATTTAATTATTAGGAAAGAAGTTAATACAATGAAGAATATCATACTAATAATGAAGCTTATAAATACATAGAACTCATTAATTGATAATTATGTTGAGAGATAAGCACAACTCAATTGATTTTGCTTTAAGCAAGGACTTCGTGCAGGTGTTTACTTAGGAAGAGATTGTGAGAAATCCTACTATATGATTCTGTGTCAATAATTTGCTTCTTGTCCTTGGTTCTAAAAGAGTTTTTGATTTAGTAGGGGTTTTTTGCTCCCCTTTTCTTCCCAGGTATTATTTGCATATTATTACAAAAAATAAATTAGCACATGTAGTGGGACAGAGCCTTAGAACTGGCCTGTATAGCATGAGAGAAAGTCACGGAAAAGCCAGATAGGCAGAAGGGCTCTACCACAGAGCAGTGTCCCACGGGCTCGTTACATCATGACCTGCTCAGCCCAAAAGCTCTTTCATGGCAGCCCTAACACACACCAAGGAGTCGGACCAGAAAAAAGGCTTTTCTCAGCCCGTGGGGCTATATAACCATGGAGTAAAAGATAGTCTGTTTGCCTTTGGGGCACCTGCCCCTGTGCCCTCAGGTCCCTTTGTACTTGCCCCAAGCGTCATAAAGGCTACTTTGCACAAGTAGCTCACAGACACCTTCATGGTGGCGAGTCTCTGGCCCCATGCACAAAGTCCTTTGTGTCCCTAGAAAGTAGCATGTAAATTAATGCGTAGCTGTATTTTCATATTGTATCAATTTGTACTTTCTTACCTGTTCTACTAATAAAGCCAGTTGTTAGCTACACATTTCGAGTTAGTTGACCATAAGCATGCGATACAGAAATCCAGTCAAGTGCTCTGTTCCACATAACGTTGGAGCAATAGGGGTAGGGAAAATATGTTGATAGCTCTGTTTCATTCAGCTGCCCAGTAAGACCTCTTTTCCCTAATTTTGAATATTCTAGGGGACAAGAAAGCTATTTTTTGTCAAGCAGTATTTATACTATGATTTCTAACTTAGTAACTTAATGTAAAGGATACTGTCAAGTTTAATTTGGTCTCAAACATAGACCTATAAAAACACACTTTTTTAAGCTTTTTTGACTCAACCACAGGATTTAGTTTGTATGCTTTTAGAGATACTGTTTTATTTGTGAGATGGCAGATACCTTTTGGAAAAAATTCTTGCTTGAAATGCAATATTTAAAATGTTTGGTTTTCCTCAAATTTATTTGAAAATAAATTTTCTTTTTAAAAAGTACTTTTTCACAGTAGCATTCACAACCCCCAAAAATATTGTTAATAGTACAGATGAGAAAATGCATTTCTAAAAGGAGTAGATGCGTGGAAGAATTGCAAGACTTCAGGGGTGCTTTACCCAGTACGCTCTGTTCTTCCCAAGCTGCCTCTTATGTAAAAAGGAGATCTGACATTACTGAGGAGAGAGAGACCACAAAAATCCCAGAAGTTCTGATTGCTGTTTCTAAAATACAAGCTTCATGATTATTGCTCTATTTTCACATTTTCACCTAATTTTTTTTTTTCAGGTAAAAGGTATTAAAATCTTACAGAAGAAAGCTGAACAAAGTTAGGACTACTCCAAACTGGGATGAATTTGCTGCAAGACAGGAAAGAACTGTCATAAGGAAAAAAAGGTCTGTCAAGCTGGTTTGGTAAGTGCCAAATTTATTCATTTGTTTAGAAAAGAGAAAAGAATAAAGGTCAGACGCAAGGAAGGACTTGAAACAAACAGACAAACAAGCAAACAAATAGTAAAATAGGGAAGCATGAAAGTAAACAATGGATTTGTGGCATTACATCAAAACCAAAGTTAGGGGAGATTTTCGATGTTGGAATGCTTTGTCAGCTGAAGTCAGGCTGTGGCTCAACAACACAGGGAATTTGGCCTTTGGTTTCCTGGTACCAAGTGACAGGTACTGCAACCACACAGCACAAAAGCATTGATCTGCAATGAGCACCCTCTGTCAGTTTGCTTTTGTGCTAGAAATACATCAGGTGATGTTTAACTTCCCACTATGAGCAATAAGCTGGCTGATTTCCTATCATGTGAAGATATTTTGGTAGAAAGTCTGTCATGTTGCCTGCCGTCACTGAGCTGGGTAAAAATTTTTGCTGCTGGTATCTGTTATGTGCAAATCCAGTACTAATGATGGGGGAATCACAGCTTTTAAGCACTCAGCAGCATTACAACCTGACATGTGTCTGTGTAATGTACTGTAGACATGTAAACCAGTGTCATTAATTATCATGGGAAACTTAAAAAAACTACCAGTTGTTAGTTTTTCAACATCAAAAATCCACATGCAAAGAAAATATTCTTTCTGAGAAGGCTTTGTGTGATATGCAAAATAATAACAATAATAAAATCATTAGGCAAGCTACCAGCTGTGAGCTGTTTCAAGTATCAATTCAACATGTCAATTACATTAATATGTACACTGACAAAAAATTTTGCCAGCAAAGTGCAGTAGAACACTCTTTTTTGTGGAAGATTAAGAAAAAAAAGGATAATAAGTGCTTTGAAATAGCAAATTATGTAATGGGAATAGCAGTTTGGCTGTATACAGTTATTTTTGAGAAACTGTGTATTAGGTGACAAGTCTATAAATATTATCTTTGTGGATGAATTAATTTATTATGACAAATTTTATTCAGGGTATGAATTAACCATTTTGGAAGAAGGTAAGATAAGACTGGATTCTCAATTTCCTTATGTTTTTTGTAGCTCTGTTCCTCAAACAAACAAACAAAAACCCCTGATATGTCTGTGCTTGTTGCTAGGATCAGTAGCCTTCAGAAATCGTTGCAACTGTATAATCCAAGTGTTACATCTCTGTGAAAGGCATGTAATATACTACTTCAGGTAGGACTGAGGGTTCTCACACAGTAGCATTTTATACTTTGTATACACTTGGACTGATTTTTGTGCTTTTGTACTTACCTGCAACGAATTTAGAATCATAGAATCGTTGAGGTTGGAAGGGACCTTTAAGATCGTTGAGTCCAACCATTAACCTAACCTGACAAAACCACTTCTAAACCATACCCCCAAGTACCACGTCTACCCTTTTTTTAAACACCTCCAGGGATGGCGAATCCACCACCACCCTGGGCAGCCTATTCCAATGCTGGATAACCCTTTCAGTGAAAAAATTTTTCCTAATATCCAACCTAAACCTCCCCTGGCTTAACTTGAACCCATTTCCTCTCGTCCTATCACTTGTCACTAGGGAGAAGAGGTCAGTCCCCATTTCTCTACAACCTCCTTTCGGGTAGTTGGAGGGAGCGATAAGGTCTCCTGTGAGCCTCCTTTTCTCCAGGCTAGACAACCGCAGTTCCCTCAGTTGCTCCTCATAACACTTGTGCTCTTGACCCCTCACCAGCCTCGTTGCCCTTCTCTGGACATGCTCCGGCACCTCAATGTCTTTCTTGTAGTGAGGGGCCCAGAACTGAAAACAGTACTCGAGGTGGGGCCTCACCAGTGCTGAATACAGGGGGATGATCACTTCCCTAGTCCTGCTCACCACACAAACTGGAAGAAAATGCAGGTTTCAACAAAGAGTTTCTGGTGAAACCCACCCATTCCATGTCCCAGAGTGCAGGCACAGGTTCAGTGGTTAGGTGATCACTGTCAGAGCTGAATTTAGCGCTCAGTTTTGTCAACATTTCAAATAGAAATAGAGTTTGATTGCAGCTGCAACAGAGCCTACTATTGCTTTAGGAATTTGCTCCCCTAAAAATGTTCATATTATCTGTCAGGCTTCCTTTGAAGTATGGGGATATTCTTCTAAATGTTCTGCGAAGTAGTACTGACCAAATATCTTTGTATTACAATGGCCACACTAAGTATACTTAAGTACTACCGCAATAATTGGCTTCTGCTATCTCATCTCATCTCTTCTCATTTTCCTCCCTGTATATTGAACAGATGGCCTTGAGCTTTATGTAGGTGATTAATTAAACCGCACATAAGAGGAGTATTTTTTGCATGCATAAATTCCTCTTAACAAGATTTTAAATTCCTTTAGCAACCAATCTGCTCTGAGGGGGGCAGAATATTTTTATCTTCTCCACTTTTCTTTCAAATACATGCAATATGTGTCTTAAAATAAATGTGTATATGTTGTGCCAGTTGTTAGCAAAGGCTTAGGTTTCAGTACTGCTGGCTAGTAAAATTTAACAAGGGTATCAGTAAACTGAAAATGTTGAATTCCTCTGCTGAGAATATAAGACACTTCTGTAGATGCACTGTGACAAATGGCAACGTGTATGGGAGAAGGCAGGCATTGCTTCATCTGACAAGGTCTGTTTAGGGCATGGGAACTTGAGCTCAACAGCTGCACTTAGAACTAGCTGCATCATGTGTTAGAGTACTTGCACTGAAAGAAGAGGTCCCCTTTCGGGGAGGTGAAATCAGGAGAACAAACCCTACACAGAAATGGCTGCAGACGTTCTGCTGTTGCAGGGCTCACTGCACACAGCTCTGTTGTTTCTCACGTAGGCCAAGAAGCATTTTTGCAGGTTTCTTATTCTGCAGTCACTGCTGACCTCATGTTCATGTGGGTTTTAATTCTAAGTGATAAAATTGCCGTGCTTTAATATGGCATTTTCTTCTCTCTTCAAGATGTTTGTTTTTCATAGGCTTATTAGCAAGAGCTGGATGTGTATTATAAAGTGATTGAAGGTAATATAATAAACAGTTGCTCCATATTCTAATTACATTTACTTCTCTTGTATTCATGCAGCTTTTATTAGTGAGTAGTCTACTGAACAAGTTTATGGGCCAGAACATTCATGGGACTGGGTAATGCCATATCTTGAAAATTACTTGTACACTTTTCATAAACACTTTCTTGAATATAGTCATTCCTTTTCTGTCATCACTCAACAAAATATTTGAACGCTTGACATTATGAGTTAAAATGTGTACCAGGCTCACCAGGTTCAGTCGAGATACTAAGAGTCTGCTGGTTCTGGGGAGGATTTCAGGTCTCCAGGAACCTCTATGTTGTGTCTTGTCAAAACAGGTCTGGTTTTGAATGTTGAATGTGTAAAACAAAATAATTATCTGTAACCTGTAAGTATAAATGAGGTTCATTTGTAGAAATAAATGAGCAAATTATTTCTGCTAATGAAAAAAATTTAAAAAGCTTTGGTTCATACAGAGAAGAAGGAATGAATTTTCAAATTTGATAACATCTTGTTGACTTGGCTCTGCTTACAATAAATCATTATTCTGCTGATGTACTTTGCTGGACAATCTCATAGAAGCCCACAATAATAATTAAAGATGCATGAAGTTATGTAGTCAATGGTTGCTGTAGTAGTGTATCATCTCAGTTACAGAGGAAGAATTCAACATATGCTGTCGAAATCCAGTATGAAGTGTGTGTGCCTGTGAGTTCGTGTGTGTGCTTAGGGTATGCTAAAAGGCTTCTTGCTGTGTGTTCCTTCCGTGTTTTTTAACAATGTGGGAAAGAGAGCTAAAGGGAAGCTTACCTTCCTAGGAAAGGAGGGTTAATACAAAAAAGGAATTGATTCTCTTCTCAGATAGATGGCCAAGGACAAGCACATATCTTGAAAAATCTGCTACTGTATTCTCCGGCTTTACTGTACATCTATTAATAGACAGTCTATGATACCTGACTATGAACACACACAAACCTGAGAAGAATGAAATTTTGTGAGGTTAATCCATTGTAATCCCTTGGTTGACACGTTTGCCAGCGTCTTCTTAAAAGTTTTAGTTTCCTCAGACAATCTTCGCATGACCTGTTTCCTTTTCTACTAGTAACATTTATAAAAAACCTTAGATCTTTTCAGAAGGCAAATATATTTGGAATTCAGTATACTGCAAAGTGTATGTACTTGAGCCTCTTTCTTCATATTCCAGATATATTTGGGGGATGTTATGATACCTAGGGGAGCTCTTTCCTTAGTAGGATGACAGCAGAAAGAGGGCTTGGTGGGGTGGGATTGTGGGAAAGCATGAGCTGACATTGCACATTGAAGTTGTATATTGATTGGATGCATGTAGACCTTCTTAAAAATTTAAACTCTGTGTCACTTTAATGACAAGTTATCCAACTAAATGAGCAGCCTTGTTTTTCATCCTGCCCTTCAGAGGCTGGCTGGTTCATTAAAGAAACTTTCTCACTTTCTCCTTTTTCTCTATCCCTGCCTCACTGCTGTTGCCCACTCATATGGGGAAGTATAATCCTCGCAGCAGGTGACATGTCACGCTGATCTCCAAAACAGCATCTAGCTATACAAGTATGTTTTGCCAGAGTGATCTCTTGCACTCTTGATTCCTTTGGCTGCAGCATGAAACAGGGATCAGAGCTGAGCCCACTGATTAGTTCTTAATCATTTGAGAAGCCCCACTGAACTGAATTGCTACCACTCACTGTGACTCCGTGTATCGTCACTTACGCGTCCTAAATTAAAAGGCTTATGAAAGGCTTGGCTTGATATGTCTCAGTATGAAACTTAGCACTGTGAAAAAGCTGTAAACATTATTTTCTGTTCAAAGGGGTAAAATAATGCATGTGGTTGCTTTTTTCCTTCTGCTTATTAACCTTTACTTTTGATGGCTTTTACTGTTGTTTCTCTATAATAGCCGATTAGGCCAATTTTCCGCGAGAATATCAGCACTTCAGGTCTACTGTATCTTGTCACAAGAGGTGGCATACTTGAGATGAATTGTGCACAGTGTAAGAAGTCGGTGAAGCAGCAGTGAAGTAGTTAATGCCTCTTGGCCTTGATTACAGTGCAGCTGGCCCAAATCAACTCAGAACATTTGTAGTACAGAAATCGTTACAGCTCAAATCAGCCGGACTTCTGAGAAAAGGATCAGGGTGGCCTTTTTGCTAGATGGGTACGTTAAGGTGACCCACTTTAACTGGATGCCTGATTTAAGTGGAACACTCTTGTTTAATACAAACCTCCTTTTATCTTAATGGTATTGGCAGAGCAGCCCATTTGTCTCAATTTCCTTCAAGCAACAGTTCTTAAGCCAAACCTTGAAAGCTGCAAATTCTACTGTACCTCAGCAAAATCATATACCTTGGACTTATTCAGGTTTCCACACAAGGGGACTAATTTTCTGTCTTGTCTCTTCCTGATATTAGAGTAGAAGTACAATAGCAGCATTGATATTTTTCACACCTGGAAAACAGAAAATAAGCTTTCACTTTTGCTTTTGCTTTTAAGTACAATAACATCTCGTGGTATCAATATCTTGAATGTAACAAGATTTGCAAATTCTGTGTGCTGTCAACAAGATTCCTTTATCCAGCCTAAGTGACCAAATAGACATAGTACTTCTAGCTGTATTAATATAGCATTTTTCACCAGTTAAGAATATAAAATGCAGTGATTTTGAGGAAATTTGAGCTGAATAATCAACATGCTTACAAGAACTTTCAGCTGAGATTATTAACATACTACAATATGCTACTGTTTGTTTTCTTATCAATAAGTATTCCTTTTATAGCAGAAATATACTTAAGTAATGCTCTACTCTGAAATATTTTACTTGCAATGAGATTTTCTATCATATCTGTTATGGTGCATTGTTTTGAGCCTGCAGAAGCTGTGCTGATAAAGATCTCCCTTTCGGCATTTTGCTGCCAGCATAGATGCCAGAGGATGCTTTAATTCATCCCTCAAGAAAATTAATTCAAGCAAATTGTAGAATATGCATAAAGTACTTGTTCTTATTATTTTTATGTCATCATGTCTAGAACTTAAATATGTACATATGTATATAGAGAACTAAGCAGTATAGATACATTGCAGGAGAACTTGCTGTTCTGCACTGGCAAGGAAGAGAGAGAGAGAGAGGGAGAGAGTAGGCAGAAAGGAGGTGCAGCATGTCTTTTTGGTTCCCAATAAGAAAGGCCTGACAAAAAAACAGCTTATTAAAACATCTGTGTTAATATGACAGAATAAGAAGAGGAACACAGAGAGCAAATAAACCTTATGTCCCTTCAGACCTTGGGCACCCCACATCTGCACAGCATCAGAAGGACCCTGGGTGGGTCTCTCCCACATTACGCTGGGACCATCCTGTCCATCAGGAGAAGCTCCTCCTTTTTGGGTCATTTGCGCTATTAAATAATTTTCTTACAAGAAAACAACTCTTCATAAAGGATGTTTGCGTGAGAACTTCTTGCTGCACTTTCAGACAAAAGCAAGGCCACGCAGGTGGCATGGGGCAGCTGCCTGCAGTCCCCTCTGTTACAGTGCGCTGGCTGGGATTATCCCACGGCTGAGAACTTTGTGCAGCACAGCACAGCACAGGCCTGGGTTTGCTCAGGTTAAAACTGTCGTAGAGCACTAACTCCTCAATGTGCAACACTCTGCCGGTCAGGATCAATGCATTCCACCCTGTAATCCACCCACAGTTTACCTTTCCTAAAGATACTCTAAGTTACGGATAATAATAATTAATAACGTACTGGCAGGCATGGTCTGTTGGAAATCACTGACTCCTCAAATGCGGTACCTTCTGCAAGGCTCCCAAGGCACTTGCTCTGCCGTGGCACAAGTGAGATTTGCCATATTATATTTAGTTATTGCAGATGAAAACATCCCAGAACTATACACAGGCCCCGGAGTAGTTTCATAAGTCTGGAAGCTGGTTTTCTCATGCACAGTTCTGTACATCATGGAAAGTGCAAATTTCCATCAGTACGTAGTTCCCAGCACAATAAGACTGATTCTGAAGAAGACGTCTTTGAGATTCAAAGAGTATTCCCTGACAAAGACAGCAAAAGTGTATATGCTGTGCAGAATATACAGTCCTGTATATAAATTCCTACTTTTTATGGTGAAGTCTTCTTTGAAATCAGGCTCTTTTTTTTTCTTATTTTTTCTTTTCCCCAGGGGCAATTAAACTGGGGCCAAAAAAACATGCTTAGTATTTGTCAGTATTTTCCCTCTCCCCCAGTCTCCAAAAGAAACACAAAGCAAACCAACTTGCAATCCTCTTAAAAGGATTCAGAATTTCTACATTAAAACGTACAATTCAGAAGCTGTGGTGGAGCTTTCCATAAAAGGGTGTCCAACATGCAGAAATTGAGGATTATCTGATGGATATGTCTTCATAGAGTGAATTTTGAATACTTATTACCTCTCTGCAAATAAAATTACATCCTATACCCAGTGAGTTCCTTAGGCTTGAAATGGGTTGTGTGGTTGCTATGCTTCTCCTCATTAGACAGAGAAGGCTGAAGTATCAGGTAACGATGAAATATGTTCCTTTATATATATGACTGCCTCTCTTGATATGCTTTGGCTGAGAACAGCAGGATCCATAGATGCTATGTATTTCTGTACAGGTGTACAGCTGTTCAGAGGTATGAAAAATTCCTAGGATAAACTCAGCCCGGATATGTCTGGATCTAGGTCTATTGCAGATTTTTGCCTGGGCTTGCTGCTATTCTTTATAGTGGTTTAATTATAAAGCTTTGATTGTCTTATTGATTTAGTGGAGCTGTGCCCGTTTCTGCGAGAGCTGAATTTGGCTCTGTGTCTTCAGATGGAGGCAACTGAAGAGAGTTCTCCCAGGCTTGGCCAGAAGGTGATTCCCCTTTAACATTGCCACAAAGGTTATTTTCGATTATGCAATACATCAATACATAGATTGCACACAAAATTAACTGAGTCAAGCCAAGGTTTTGTAAATTTTACTAGATGATTAAGTCCGACATAGCATTTTGCCAGCAACTGGCAAAACCAACTGCCTTGGAGAAGATATCAGCTCAGATATAAACTTCACTCTTAAAAGGTGTTGAAAATAAACTGAATACATGAAATATTTTAGTTTAGTCATGTGTTTTTTCATGAAAGGGTAGCTTTGTCTTGTGTTGCCTTTTCCACAGTATTGTGAATTTTAAGCCATTTATAAAGGCAAATATCTTGTTTGTGTTTTTTTTTTTTTTAATCTTGTTAAATTGCTAATTTTATTGAACATTTACCAACTCATCACTTCGGTTAAAACACTTTAATACAGATAGGCACCCATTGATGATACTAAAGCATGAAACATAGATTGCTGCTGTTTAGGAAAACGATTTATTATCATTTTACAGACAAAATAATTCCAAGGAAACTAATTTAGGTCATATAAAGAAGTGACAAGTGGAGGTGAGGGAAGGACAGAGAGTCACTTGTACAAGCCAAATTGTTTGGCACTGTTGTGTTCAAAAAAATTGACATTTTGTCAACCTGTTATTGCAGAAGATAGTTCCAATTTTTGACCAACTGTCTTACATGTCCTGCATTTTGCAGCTGTAAACAACAGAAACAACAGACATACAGGTTAGACTTCTGGCTAGTCTAAATGGAAGAGCAATGTCCCATACAGGATTTTCTCCTAGACAGTGTAGATACATAAGAAGGTGAAAAGCTTAGTTTATCATAAGCTAGAATAACTGAGGAGTTAATTTATATAAGCTTCTGATGGTGCTCACTTTGACGTACATCAATGACAAACTTAAAAATTTCTCCTCCTCAACAGGACTCCTCTGTCAATTATTGTGTTTGGCTTAAAGGATCAAGGAGCTTTTATGGTACTGCTGTCCCTCTCTGAATGCAGACCTTTTCCCTCCACATCCCCACACAAGAGTAGTACTGGGAAGATTGACATATGCCAACTTGCCCACCCCATTCACTAAGGGAAGATCTGCATGAACAGTTAAGACACTCAAACGTAGATACAAGTATCTCTGTTGAAAATAGGAAAGAAAGAAATTCTTCAAACTTGGAATCATATTCCCAAATCCAATTTAGATAGGGAGAAGAAAGATATAGTAGCAGTTCAGGAATGCTTTTGTACAGCAAATTTTGTTTATAAATGTAAAAAGCACAATTTCTGTGTTAAACGCTTAAAAATCGAGCAGAATTATGCATTTAATTTTACTTTCCAAGAAATGATTATGGGCTTTTTAATGGAAATAATTGCCCCACATTAGGTCGCAAAACTGTTTTTGAGTGATGTTGAGTGCATTATTTGTGGTGACTTTTTCCCGTACACAAAGATGGATAAAAATAAAAGTGTCTCTGGAATACACATTTATATTGAATCCATCACAAAATCGCTAGCATGGGTAATAATTCGGGAAGACTGAGTGAAGGAGCTGGCCCTGTGTAGCAGTAAGCGTGTTGTCTCAAGCCTTCACTTCATGTGACTGTGGAATTTCTACAAATGATACCTGAGTGTCCTCGAAAAGTCCCCCATGCCCATCTCTCTGGTTTTCTCAGGATTTGTGCTTTTCCCCTTATTTCTGGCCCATGAATAATTTGGATATTTTTTAATGTACTGAGAGAGCGGAAATGCATTTTGAAGATTTTAGTGAAGATCCGTAGTGTTTATTGGCAGTACAAATTTCTCTGGCAGTCTGGAGGAAATTGAGAATCCCCTGTGACTCTACAGGAGCAGGGGGCGTTTGGACTTGAGGATTGCTGCTCTGTATTGCTGTTGGCAGGCCTGTTACGTGTTTTCCAACTCTTTGGTTTGGCTGTGGTCCAGGATCCATTGTTCTTCATCACAGGGAGTCTTTCCATTACTTTCTACCAGTATTTGATAAGTCACAGAATAACTGTGCCTGCTTCCGACGACTATTACTAGTGTGATAATCCATAGCCACAGAAGTTCAGCTTTGGAAAGGTGTCACTACATGAATGATCTTGCTTGAAATTTTGGAGTTTCCTGGAAGAAAAGAATATGCTATCTCTATGCCATCTATTACATCTTTCGGTGAATGTTTAGGTAAAATTTTACTTAAAAAATCAGATATTTCACAGCTAACATGAACTGAATGAAATTTTTATGGCTACCAACAGAGACCACCAAGCTCCATTATTGTGTAATCTGTAAATGAAGGAACCTTACCAAGGGCATAATTATCTGTCTTCTTTAATTAAACAGCAGTACTGTGCACAAACACAACTGCTTAAAAATAACCCTATAGAGAACCAGTACAGTTTGCATTAGTGTTCTGATGGCTTCGCGTGAAACAGTTTTCCAATGTCATTAACATACTGAAAGAGGATAATAGTTATTCTGTTGAAGTTAGGAAGTTGCATAGTTTTTCTTGAATAGATTAGGCTGTGCATACTATGCATAGAGCAGTACTGCATAGCAGAGTTAATGAAGCTGTTAGCATGATCTGTCATGCCAGAAAAGATCCTGAAAATAATTAGAAAGTGACTGTGAATATTTAGATAAGGCACATATTAGATATGCCGCATTCTTTTGTAGAATACAAGTTTGCATTTAAAAATATTCAATGACCTCTAGCAACTGCTATGCTTAAGTCAGAAATATGGACTTCATGAGGTCTGTTACGCTGCCAGTGTCATCCTATTTTAGTAAAAGGCATGAGCATCTATGATACACTGCTTATCAGGTACATACAGTATTCATTATAAAAAACCCCAAGCAAACACAAATTTTACATTGCCATTGCCACAAGAGAGCTGTCAGCATGTTTTTCCAAATGGATTTGGTAGGTGCATGTCTATCAACTTCTGTGGTTTTTATCACATATGTAAATGAAATACTGTGGAAAAAGAGACAAAAGCACATTATAGATGGGCAGTATGTGCATGAGCTAATGGGGATGTGTAGGTTAAACTGAAAAATGAAAAAATAATAAGAAAGGAAATTAAGGTTGGTGTAGGAATAACAAATTTTAATAATGTGTGTTTAGAATGTTGGTTCCACTAATGATAACAAATTGCAAGGGGTGTTTTCATTATCTGCAAGTTCAGATCACCTTATCTCAATCTGATGGGGAAAAAAAGCAAATTGGTGAATATCATTACATCTTTTCATTGTTTTGCCTGTAACCACATAGAGAAATTATGGTTAACTTGCTACATGGATCTCAGGATTATTTACTTAAAGTTGCTTAGGGATACATGAAGATTTCAAAAAGCCTTTTAATGTGGGTACTTGGTAGTAAAGAATTAATTAGATTGTTTCCTATTTAGAAGGTAGATGTTAAAAATACTTTGTAGGATTAAGCTTTTAGATATAGTGAAACAGAGCGTAAATTCACTGAAAGAAATGCTAACTTTCCAGAATTAAATGAAATGCAAACCATGATGAAATTCTTGAGGACTGTGAAACTCAGCACTATGGGGTCAATATTTTATGTTTTAAATTATTTCAAGATGATTCATTTTTTTCTACTGTAAAACAGCATGAAAAAACTAATCTTGCAGGAGGCATACCATCATAAAAATGTAATGCTCAAAGGCTTATGATATGCATACTCCAGAACATTTTAATGACGATCACTTGTGATTGCATTAATATTGTATTTTTAGTTACCTATCCCTCGTATAGCTTACAGTAAATGACCTCTGGCCTTCTGCAGTACAAGGAAAAAGGTTACTTAAATCAATGCTGAAGGCCCCACAGAGCTGGACAAAACTCGTTAGGGTCATTTTGAAGATCATTACTATGATCATAAGCAAGTGTCTGCCCCATACATATCTGTTGCAACAAATTAGGCTCTCAGATTTGCAGCAGGAGTGTACAAGTTACGCAAAGGGTAACCAAGGAGAAAACAGGATGGTTTTGTGCTTGTGGTCAGAATTCTGCTCCAACTCTGGTTTAGTATTAGTGTTTTTTCTACCTTTAGCATATCTCAGTGTTAGGTCCCTTTTGTTTAACAGATACAAAGACACTGCCCTCAAGCACAACAGGATGGTCAATCCATCATTTCTTCTTTATTCGGAAGTCTGATTTTGTTTGATTTGGAATAAATGGGTAAAAAGCCCTAGAAGAGGGCAATGCCTGAATACTGAATAACAAGGATAAAAACCAAACTGATATATTAATATCCAAATCTTTTATACTCCTCTTGCTGTTCCAAAGAGCGTTTATTTAATGCAAACAGATAATTCCTGATCAATGGATAAGTTATAGGATAAACATGTGGCACTAAACAAAAGTAATTAAAAAGAAGCAAAGGGCATGTTGTGTAGCATCCTACAGATACAGTGAAGATAAATACACAGGAAATTAAATTTGTGAGGTGAGTTTCATATATTATTCATTTACACTTGCAATTTTTGTTTTTTATGAAAGCAAAGAACACCTCAGTATCCCAGTAAATGCAGTATTGCGTGTTCTAGGAACAGACCATAGACTTTGTACGGAAGTCACAGACCCTCCAGACTGCATTTTGTCAAGCTTACTTTGTCTGAACTTGTTTTGAACTGCCTGGAGTTTTGTTTTGGCTTCTTTAGGTATCATAACGATTTTCCTAACAGTCAGGAGGCTATGCTTAATTTGCTTTACTTTTCACAGAATCACAGATTCATAAAGGTTGGAAGTGGTCTCTGGAGGTCATCTAGTCCAACTCCCTGCTCTAGCAGAGTGAGCCAGAGCAGGTTGCTTAGGACAATGTCCAGTCAAGTTTTGAATATATCCAAGGATGGAAACTCCACAGCCTCTTCAGGCAACCTGCCTCAACATTTCACCACACTTACAGTAAAAGGGAAGTATTGTCTTACACTGCAATGGGATTTCCTGTATTTCATTTTGTTCCCATTGCCCTTGTCTGTTCACTGGATACCTCTGAGAAAAGTCTCGCTCTGACTCTTTACTCCTCTCAGTAGACATTTACGCACATCAATAAGGTCCCCCTCTGAGCTTTCTCTTCTGGGGGCTGGACAATCCCAGTTCTCTCTGCTTCTCCTTGTATGACAAATGCTTCAGTCCCTTCATCATCTTTTTGGGCCTGGACTCCCTCCATTATTTCCATAGCTCTCTTGTGCTGGGAAGCTGAAAGCTGGACTCAGCACTCTAGACGTGAGTTCACCAGTGCTGAGAGGAGCTGCTCACTTGACCTGCTGGAAATGCTCTTTCCAGTGCAGCCCAAGGGGCTGTCGGCCTTCTTTACTGCAAGGGTGCATTGCTGGCTCCTGGTCAGCTGGTGTCCGCCAGGAACCCCAGGTCCTTCTCTGCAGATCTGCTTTCTAACTGGTCAGCCCACAGAGTGTACTGGTGCCTGGGTTTTTTCGTCACAGGTTGCAGGACTTTGCATTTCCTTTTGCTTATCTTAGTGTGGTATAGCCATGATTTTTACGTAGATAGTAGCAATAAGTAGTTATTCTGTGCAGACTGAAATATTTACAGTTGTGTTATAATGTAGTGTCGAGGAATACAGTCCTGGTATAGCCAGCTCCTTACAAGTAGGGATATAGGATGCAGCGTAGAGGAGTACAGACGTGGGATGGTAGGAGAAGGGGAACAGTCTGGCACTGTAGTTAGAAATGGTCAGTTAAAGAAATACAGATATGAAACTGAGTGCAAACAGTATTAGGACGACAAAGAAAACAAAGACCACCATGCAACATATGTAAAGCACACCTTATGTAGTACATTTGGATGTAATGTCACCTTGCATACCAATGAAGAAAGATCAGGGTGTAAAAATGTGTTGAGTATCCAAAAATGACCGTAAGCACATGCTAGAGTGAGAAGGAAGAATAAATCACCAACATCATACTCCTCCCAGAGAAGGGGACTCAGGATGCTGAGGAGTCACTGTATGCCTCCTGCCCCACACATCCAAGTGATTGCTTCTGATATGCAGAGGGGCAATAAAGGACACCAGAAAAAAAAGAATAGGTATTAGGCACGTGCATATAACAATTTTAACACTATTATTAAGACTTTTTTCCATACTCTCTCCTTTTCTGTTTCTGTACTAATGAGAAGTGAAATAATAATAATTAATTGATTAAACTATTAACATTTCAGGCATAATAACGGTAAATTCTTGGCTTTACATATAAGGTATGTTTTTAGCCCACAGCAATGTTTTGAGTGTAACACCTCTCCATGATCCTTCTTTTATATAAATGTCCCTGTTGACCCAAACCACTGTTCAGAAACCTGAAGGATGGTTCAAGCCTGGATCCCCTTTTGTTTCCACCTGAAAGAGAAAAAGCTGTGTTACTGTTTTCACATGTCTCCTTCTACCCCTAACTCAATATCCTCCCAGTTCAGTGTGCTCAGTGCCACTAGTGTCTGTGAGTGGGAAGATGCAGGTCCTCTGAAGAAATTCCCTCCACTACTCTGTCTGTAAGATTAATTCTGCCTTGGCACATAGGAACTCAAATACTTGGTTCTTTCTCTTCTTATTCAGGCTTGGTGGAGATTACACGGTATTTTAATGATGTTTCTAAATTCCACCCCAGAGGAAAACTGTCTTATTGCACCTTTAAATCTCCTCTCTTCCCCTCTGGCAAAGAGTTGATTCTTAGGAATCACCTTTAGATGAGAAGTCAAGTGAGAAATCACTTAATATACAAAATACATTCATTCATTCAAGGCTCCATAGATATTGTCCTGATGTAACCACTTGTTTAACCACAATCAGCACCCAGCTAACTTAGCCACTTATAAATAGTATCAGTTTAATGCATGTACTTTCACTGTTACTTAATACCAAGCAATTACCATCATAACTGCCACACATACACTGCAAAAGGGAAGAATTAGTGAACAGAGCAAGCTTCGTTTAAAGACAGGTGCCTTTAACTTTGTAACTGAAAATAATCATAAAAATTCTCTTTGCAACAAAAGTCTGGGGACTAGCAAAGGGAGAAGTCGGTGGTTTTAGGTACAGACATTTTGAACACTCGTGGAGGACCAGTCCATCCTGAGATCTGTACGTAATTTCTAGGCCTAAATAAGATCTTCAGTCACTAGTTAATTACTGTGTTTGGTGTTTCCATAACAGTATGGTCTCTCCAGAAATATGCCTTGGGCAGAATGAACTAACCATTCCTTTGTTTTCATGAAAATACACAAATGTAGCTTGATTGTACTTCGGTTTTAAGAGAGGAGGGCTGCATATGTCACAAGGTTCTCAGTGCACTTTGGGAAAAGGGCTTTGAAGAGCTTTGTATATGCCTTATAAAATAATACTACATTATATATCTTATAAAAACATTTTCAAAACCCTGAAATAACAAACATTAAATTAAATAAAACAGAAGTAAAGGACAAAGGCTTATAATACAAAAGAATAAACATGGAGTTTAAAGCTGTTGTAAACTCATCCTCTGTATTTAAATTAAAATTTGTGTGGGTGACAGGTATTGTAAATAGTGTAATTTCTACTACATTTTTCTTTTTCCTTGGGTTAAATTCCGATCTCAGCTAAATTCTGTCTCTAAGCTATATAGAATAACATTGTCCCTGTTTTTTTGTATGCAAAAGTTGATTATGACAGACTTTGTGATTGAACAATAGATATCACAGCAGATTTGGAAATATCATCCTGCACAATATAACTGATTAAAATAAAAATATCTAATGTCATCCTTGTACTCATACCCCAGTCAAGTCTTTTCCCCTGATGATCTGCTTACTACAGAACACTTCACTGCAGTCTGCTTTTTCAGAAACAAAGGCACAGAAGTAAGATCCCTAAAGAAAAATGCTGTGTGAATTAAAAAATTCTTAGTGCTGCCTCCAACCACATGAAGGGAAAAAATGGTGGTGGCTTTAATATCTAAGAATATGAAAGTATAAGGAAATTTGCAGAGAGAAGCAAGAAGGATACTGCTGTCTTTGAAAACATACCAGGCACAAATATCCATTACTTCTGTTATTCATCACAGTAGAATAAATTATTACGGAGAAACTGGATAGAGGAACCATGAAAATTAAAATATGTCAACTCAAAGTGAACAGTAAACATATGCTACATGCTGGAGATAATAAAGAATGTGATTCCTCAGTTGTCCTTGAAAAAATGGGAAATAAAAGAAAGAAAATACACCAGTATATTAAAAAGGTTAAAGACTTGTTTTCTGGGGGGGTAACACATGGTAAACACAGCCATTGAATTATATCAGGGAGTATCCATTCCACGCAGAGAAATATATTATGCAAAGGCTTTTGACCTTTAAGAAAATATGTTGATGATTTTCTTCTGCATACAGAAAAATGTCAGCATAGGTGTAAATAAATGTCATTAACTTTGTTTTTGTATTCAGAGTATATCCACAAGGACCGAGATGTGCTGGTATTCAGACACCTGAATGGAGGGGATTCAAACCACTCATTAACCCTCCTAGTTCACTTGGCTGCTCAGGCTGTCTCAGAGCTGTCAGCCTCTCACATCACCAAAGAAATGGGTTCTTATCAGGTCTATACAAAATGAGGACGCATATGATTTTACTACTAAAACTGTCCGATTCACACGTAGACATACAGTGTTTTAAAGAACTGCTTTCCCAGGGACCTGAAAAACTCCAGTTTCAATTTTGTTTTATCAATTGAAACATACATGTATGAAAATGGAGAAACAGCACTGTTTGATATAGGAATACATGTCTATATCCTTCACCCTTTAGAGGATGCATTTTCAGGCCAAAACCTCTCATTTGAATATTTCATGTTTCAGTGTATGACCTTATTCTAAGCAATACATTACAGTCCAGTTAATAGAAAACAATGCCTCTCCATAAATTGAATACCTGGGACGTTCTATCTGTTCTCTAGTTGCTTTCACCAAATGGAGAAGGGAAAATTAGTGCACTTAAGATGCTGGGGAGAGAAGGTGATGGTAGTTCTTAAGGAAGCTGAGCCGCAGTCTGTCCTGCTCTTCCAAATATGTCTCGCTCAGTCCAAGCAGGGCAGTCCAAAAATACCTGATTTCAAGAATCTGCTAGGGCTGCTATGTATTTTCACCATTTTAAATTTTGAAAATATGATCCATTTCATTATTCAATAACACACTATATTCAAGTAACATATGAATATTTGCTCGCTCCCAAAACAAAGCTAACATTGCTCTGCAACTTTTCAAAAATTTAAAAATCTTTTTTTGTTCCTTGGTTTTACAGGAGTGTTTCTGAGAGTAAATGCTATTGCTTTAATAATAATAATGAGCAGAAGTAAATGCCTGCGGACAACTTAGCTTTCATCAGTATTTTCATACAATTTAACAATGATTGATAGCATAAATTGTTGGGAATTGCAGGCACTCAGCATATTTAAACATTAGGTCACTCATATAGATGTAGGAGCCAAAATTTAAACATATAAGCTGAAAAAAAACTCATGAGGGGGCTTAATTACATCTTGCATGCTACTCTGCCCTGGAAAGCTCAAAGGGTGATCCCGTAGATGCCTACCTCTCATTCATATCTTTGATTTCAGTAGAAGTACAGAGATCAGTAAAAAAAGTTGTAAGAGTGAGTGTCTGTGGGACTGAATCCATCATAGGAATCCCCTAAAGTACATCAGATTGTACTGGGGCTCATAATTCTGCTCCTTTCTGATACATCTCAGTAACTTTCAGCATGCTGCCTCAGCATCCTACACTGTTACATTACGAAGCTGCTTAACTACTCCACAAATTTGGTAGTAGAGCTATGTTGTTTTTTTTTTTCTTTATTAGCTCATTGACACGTTTTGTGCTGCACTATTTAGAGATTAATAATGGACTCAATGATGGAAAACTTTATAATAGCTACTTTGTAGCCATTTATGAATTGTTATGGCTTTCAGTGGATGGTTCAGTATGAATATAGGTTTTAAATGTGTTATGAAAAAATATTTTCCTATACCCACCTTATTTTCAGACATTAATAACCAAACCATTCACTCTAAATCAAAAGCACCTTCTGCTGTGAACATGATCTCTCTGGAAATATGGTGTCCAGGAATATTTTTCTTTCAGGGCTCTAAAGGAGTCAAAATCACTAGGCAGTGTGATGTTGTAATAATAGATGTTGCTTGGAGGATACAAAGGTGGAAGTGGAAAGAATGAGAAGTTGATTAGATCCTGCAGGACAATTGGTCACGTGTACACATGTGCTTATAAACGTGTGTAGTTTTGTGCATATGTACACACATACACATACGCAGCTGTGGGTGAAATGTACGAGTACATGTGCAAAACCACCCAAAAATATATCAATAATTTGCTGATCTTTCTGAAACGTCTGCATTTTAATGAATGCTATTATAAATATGCTTAATTCTAAAGTGTACAGTACTTAGTATGACTTGCGAAACCGGTTCAGTGATGTATCACTATCTTTTCTTCAAGGGGCATAAGACCTTGGTCTTCATTATGTCATTTGGTTGTCCTGAAGTCAATTTTTTATGTTGGTTTTAAAATCTAGTTTAGGAATATTACTAACTGACATTGTTTAGTGACATTGACATTGGCCCTGCCAAATTGTACAGCAAACCTGTTTTTGAAAATAACATAGGCTGGAATGTTAAGGGTTTAAATTAGTGGTTTGTAAGAAATCCTTAAAAGTTTTTAGAGTTTGGATTTGGATAAATGTCAGAAAGTCAAGCTTAGCCGAATTCTTTGGTGTACAACCAAGCTGCAAATTGCATGCTTGAAGAAAACTTTAGAGGATCTACTGTAATGAATGTTGTGTGACTATCCATGCAGAGCAGATTGGAGCAGTAACGTTCGGTGCTCCATTCCTCAGTATTTTGATTCAGAGAATTTGAGTTCACAGTGGAAAAAATTTAAGAGGGAATAACCTTCAAGATTTATGAGAATATTACATTTTATCCTTCCTTTCAGTCTTCAGAGCTCAAAGGTGCTGCTACAGAACATGACAAATCAATCTGCAGGTTAGAAATAATCCCAAAGTGTTCAGTGGAGTTGAACCTCCACACAGGACTGCTCGTGAGGAACATGTTCTACCATTCCCTGCCCGGTTACAGAACTGCACTGTAGTCATACAGGAGAGATGCTGGCTGTGATAGCTTGTATTTTTAAGATGCTTCAGATTTTTTTTTAGAAGATACTTGTCTTTTGAAAAAAAAACAGTTCATCAAAATGAAAACCTTTCTCAAGAAAGGTCAGCTTTAACAAATCTTCTTCCTTTAGGAAAACATATCAAAAAGTATAGAAACTGCTCATGTCTCACTATAGCAGCCTTAAAATAAATATAAAATAATTAATTGCTCAGAATTTCATTTTGAAATTCAAGTGAGTGTTTAATAAAATACTAACATTTTATAATTAGCCAAGTGTTTTCCTATACACACAGAATTTTGTTTTATTCTTTGTTCTCAGAAGTGTCATGTTTTTACTATTTTCTGTTGTACAGGCTTCCCCTTTTTAAATTTCCCAAATATCTTTGTAATTTTTCACATATATTATAGTTGGAAAGGTCCAAGTTTGGCAAAAATATCAGGCACAGAAAATAGGATACCTGCCTAGGGATGTGGCCTACTGGAGATATACTGAGCATACCTAATTCTCTTTTTGTACTGGTTAAAATCTCTTCTATATCAGGTCATAAACAGTAATCACTGTTGTTCAGTATTACATTTAATTACTGTTGAGTATGCATAATATCTGTGATGGATTTGTGTTCTTTTCCTGTCCTCTAAGATCTAGAACAGAGAAAGATATCTTTGATGTTTTTAGGAGTAGTTCTGATTTTTCTTAATTTCATTTCAAAGTATTTGGTATAGAAAGCAGGGTTAGGGAAAAGAATCCTGAGTTGGGAGTGGAAAATATTTTAGTCTTAGATCCAATTGGAAGGAACTAACAACTATCAAACATATGCATTTAAACATTAGAAGGAGTTCCCTTGCTCCAAAGAAGAGTAGCTTGGCAACCTGAATCATAATCTTGAGCTTTAAGTAGCTTTTCAAATCTCTTGAACGAGGAGCACAAGGATCTTTGAAGATGAAGCATAAGGCATAGAATTTGATTCAAAGGAGAGGTGATGGCTGAGATGTCTGGTACTGTACTGTCCTGTGGCAGAAGGTGCAGAATGCTTTATCCTAAGGAACATATCATGGTTGTAGACTAAGGAAGAAATTACGAAAGCATGAATAATAAGAAGTAAAAGAGAAGGCTCATAGTACATAGCTCATTTTATCAAGACCACACTTCAAGAAATTATTTCACAGAAACTCATGAGTAAGAGACACAAGACTCTCAAAGAGTTTGATGGATATCAGCTACAAGCTCAAACTACTGTTTTCAACGATCCTTCTGTTTTCATTACCTGTTACACTTCGTAATTTATGATGAGGAACAGAAAAGATAACAGAAAGAAGGATCTGGGGTTTGTTTGGGGTAGAACTTTTTAATAAAAGTAACATTAATGAAAAATCTCTAAAGGAACCATTCAGGTATCATCTGGTGTGCAGCCGAACCAACATCACTACTTCTTGGAGACCTTTAGATTTTATTCTGTCTAATGCATTTAATACTATTCTACAACTGTTTAAGAGTAAAAGGGCTATAAGGATTGGAAGGAGCTGACAACTGCAGACAGAAATGTGTAGCAGTGAAATTTGCTGATTAGAAAACACCTTTTCACAAGAACAATGCAATATTATGTACTTTCAAGATGTTAAAATAGAAGTTCTTGCAGCTGACTGCCAGATGTAATTTTGTAAGAATAGGCTGAAATGGAATGAAGTATTCTTGTAAGTCATGCTTGTCCAACTAAAAAAAATGCTCTTGAAATCTTGATTTTTATTTATTTTGTACTAGAGAGGAAAAAGGACATTTAAGAAATTTTCTTCTTTATTGTATCAGAGTTTTTTTCCTCAAAACCTTTTACTCTGCCACTGTACACCTGCTTATTCTAGCACGACTTTGTGAACAGAAACAGTTTGGAAAACCAGTACAATATTAGATTAATACTGAAAACTTAAAAACACAGATTTAATAGAAGACCTTTTCCTTTAAATACTAACTACTTAATAGGTTTGACTTGGTAAATACCATTTAATTACAAATTAAATGCATGTTTCCACACATTAGTTATTAATTGTGGTTAATATAGTAGACCCAAAAGTAATTACCTTCAACAAGAAGAGAGGTTGTAGAAGACAAAAATAATCATGTATTTACATGTAACAGGGTGAATTCTGTGTTAATCTTCTTCCACTACCTACTACTTCACTTGTAAATAAATGATCAATGATTTCCATGCAAGAAAAGACTAACTCAATATCTTTCCCCTGTAAAAGAAGCATTATAGATTTGTTTGGTTATAAATTCACTAAACAGAAAAATTAAGAAGGCAAATGATGCATACAGCTAAATTAAAATGAACTGTGGGAAAATCATTAAAAATTAATGTGCCTTAAATTTCATTCTAAGTTATTTACCACTCATGGTAGTTTTATTGTTAATTCAGGAAAATGAACAGATGAACCAGGAAGAATATGGGCTTTATTTTACCTTAAATGACTCAGTGATATAAAAGAAGCAGCATTCAAACATGCTTTGTTATTGGGAGTTAGTACCGAGGCATGATACAGTATCAAGATATTATGACAAATCCTTAGAATGCATGACAGGGCAATTGCATGCGAATTACGATGTGGAGATGTAGTATCACTTTGATTGAATTGTTTTGTTTTTATTTGCTGTACCTTAGAATTTTATTAGCAAATGCAAGATTGAAGAAGCAGATTTCGTTATTGAAAGCAGCTGTATGAATGGGTTCTACAATCCCAAACTGATACTCAGAAGCACTGCTTGCTTTGATTAAAAGTTTCAACATTTCAGTAGATAAATTCTTTACATTAGAGACGCAATACTAACAAATGAAATCTTGACAGTTGGAACATTTTAATCTTCTTTCTAAACTTGGATGGCAAGGGCCGTTGCTTGCCAGGTAATGAAGCTCAGCCAAGTTGCAGGAATAGGCAAGGTAGAAACAGTGCAGAGACAGAATAATTATCAGTGTAGCATAATAGGAGTGGAAACAAGTCCTCATGTCTGTAACTGGAATTAAGGAGGAAGTGACAGTGACATCATACATCCATTACCTTGAAATAAGTTGCTGTCATTGTCATGGCATTCCTGTTGCACCAACATATTTTAGAAGTGGCAATAAGACGGAAAATAACATTTACCATTTAATCATGTCAAAGGTGAAGGTATAAAGTGGCCTGTTTTCATGTGGCCTGAGAGAAGAAGGGTGGGATTCTGGGCAGCTTCCTCAGGATTGAGGAGAATTCTTTGGTCGTTTCAAACCCAACAGGAATTTACTGAAGATGCCAGGCCTCCAAAGCTTATATTTCCACCTTTCTCCCCAACATTGCTGTAGATTATCCTCATTCCAGTCCATTCAGTCAACCATACTTTGCACCTAAAGTTAAGATTAGGATCCCAACCCGGAATTGTTACTAAATAAGGGGAGGCCCTGAAACACAGGTTTTCAAAGGCACTCAACATGCACATCCATGCCCCAAAAAATTTTTGCTCAATGAAGACAAGAAGAAGAGAAATACCAAGCAGTTGTCTTTGGCCTCCTTGATTTCTTTCCTTTGGAAATTTTTTCATATCCTAACATTCCCAAAATGTTCATCTTCTCAACGAATAAGCAGGGTAGATTTTCATATTATGGATACTTGTTGAAAAAAAATAGCTAAACAGTAAGCGTGCTTGCCTAAATATTACTTGAAATGAAGGTGATGGCTAAGGCAGAGCCATTTACAAAAAATAACAGTTCTGTAAATTTAACCTTGCTTTTGAATAAGAAGTGCTTTCTAGATACTTCTGTGATTTCCTTAGAATGTATTTTATTTATGATTTGATAATTGGATAAAAATTATTTGGGCTACCGGCTTATGACAGAAGTTTTGCATCACATACTCTGTTGATGCACCTTGTGTGTTTAAGGACCTAACCTGTATGTTGTAACTTCTGATGCCTGAATAGATGCCTTAAGCATTTCTAGTAATTAAAAAGTGCATATCTTATGACAACTTCTGAAGAGATGGTTGGATTTTCACGTACTGTATGAATACTAGCAGCAGTTCACACACTTTCAAGTATTTATTAAAAAACTTAGAATTATAACTACCACTGCCAGTTCTTTTTTTGTTTCAAGCATATTTAAAAATGATTTTTTAAATGTATTCGTTGCACTTTGGGAAAATACTAAATTTTGGAAACACTGCAGATGAGGCTGAAGGGCTATGAAAAGATGGCTTTACCCTGCTATACTTAGGTTTAAAATCAATTCTAGTTGCAGAAATCTCATTTATGTGGTATCCTCTTATGTATTTATCTTATTTGCAGCCATAATATGTAAATGTTCCAAACCCTTTTTCTTAATATCTCTACATAAACTCAACCTTGATAATATTTTGTTTCTTCTTGATAAAGCCTTGGTATTTAATAAGGTGCCAGGAGCCTGTTCTTTTAAAGAAAAGATTTTGGTTTTCAAACATTAAAGAGAGAGTGTTGGAAGCTGGCACTGATTTTTAATACTCGTGCCTGGCAGGAAAATCATCCTGCCTGGAGACATGGAAGGACTGGTGCACTCAATACATTAAGAAACTCTGGCCAATCTGAGAGTGCTGATGACTTTTTTCTCTTCTGCCTCAGAGAATTTAGCTACTGCTGTGAAAGGATGTTGCAAAACAACATACGCTAAAACCCCACAAGGATTCGTGGCCTACCTGGATTCTTTGCCTTTGCTCCATACTCAAACAGCCATCAGAAACCATCGTTAATTCACAGTTGGAAAGGAAATGACGGTGCCCCCTGATGCTACCCTGTTCGATTCACTAGTTCCCTACAGAGTATTTAATCTAAACCACCACTGCAGGCTTTACATACAATGTTTATAATAGGAGTGATGGAGGAACTAATTTTTTGTGAATATCTTCCTGCCTTGGCATTATTGACCACATCTTTAGTAAAACTCATGGAGAGGAAGCAGAGATTTCTCAGCAAGTCGGCTTTGAAATCTGAATTTCCCTCCACAAGGAGAACAGAATCACTGTCAGCTTTTTTATAATCTCACCAAACCATCAATGCCTACTTCTATCATCTGATAGTTTCATAGAATCGTATAGTAATTTAGGTTGGACAAAACCTCTGAAGGTCATCTGATCTAAATCTCCACTCAGAGCCTGAACAACTCTGAGGTTAAATCAGATGGTTTGACAAGTTAAAATTTGAAAATTGACGCAGAAGGGGATTTGATAACCTCTTTGAAAAATCTGTTCCGGTGTTTGTCTATCCTCATGGTGATTTTTTTCCTGATATCATTGGACTTTTCTGTGTTGGAACTTCTGTATGTGGCCCATGGGTCTTGCAAGTTGAACGTCAAGTAATACCCTATCTTTTTATTTTGAATAAAGGTTGTCTTACTTTTTGAGGAAGTGAGAAAAATTTATTTACAATTTACTCTACATTATTTTGTACTGTGATAGTGAATTCAAGTTCTAAGACAAGAGCAGGAAGAAACACACTACTGAGATCTCATAGCTACTTCTGACAGATATCTGAACTTTCTTATATCCTACAAGCCTGTAAGTATGTCTTCACTGGTAGAAAACAATGCCTGTATCAAAATATAGATCAGTTGGTCTTTCTCATCTAATTACAGCACACTGAATCAGTCATATGTAAGTTTTTGTAAGGAAGCCTTTTGGCAAGGCATTTGCTCCATCACGAGTAATGTTTATGTGTTTTTTGTTATTTTATTAATTTTATTCTTCATATAAATATACCTATGAAGGGGTAAAACTTCTCAGTTTTTTCTCTATCAACTGTCTTACTGAATCATTCAAGCTGACCTGTATAGATTAATTTTGTAGTTGTGGCAGCATCAATATTTTTATTTGTCCATCTATCCAGTTCTGTCTCTTTTACTTCTGCAGAATTACCACGTGACCTTTGAGGGTACTAGGAAAAATGACTATCCACTCTGGGTTGATGTGCATTGTTGGTATTGAAACATTGTGCTCTCAGCTGTGAAAATATTATCACAGCCATCAAGCTTTTTTGAACGTTGATGTGGTATACACAATGCCTGATACTTCTCAGAAACAACAGGAGATCCTTTGTGAAATATTTACACTTGGATTCTTCCCTCCCTAGTCTGCAGAAGTTCAAGAGATTCACTGAGTCCTACTGACTCCTCTACAGAATGATAATAAACAAAGTCACTTTTTTCATATCAGAGAACTGGGAAAGTCATCAGACGTCACTCTGTAATTACAGACTCCGATGCAGCGCCATCAAATCAGATTTCTCTGACACTTCTTTCATTCATCAAATTAAATATATAGAAAACATACAATCCAGTGGAAATTTAAAATAGTGTTAGTTCCTCTTCAGTGATCAAAACACTATCAATTGTTGTCTTTTTAAAACACAAATGGTTTTACACTCCAGTTTTATGAGGAATTTTTCAGTTTTTTCTTCACAGCTTCCCAGCCTGCCACATTCCCTCAGCTACATTTTTGCTTTCTAACACTGGAAGTCTGTTTCAATTTCTAGGAAAGGTATTCCCTGTCCCTATTTGCCATTATTAATGTCACATTTTACTATTACATAGTTCTCTGTGTTAAATGTTTCACTTTATTGCTTCATTGCAATTCTTACTGAAGTCTGTGAAGACCTTTTTAATTTGAAGACCAGTTGCACTTCTTTATCAAAACTGAGACGCTGAAAGCGTTTTGTAACAAAGGACTTGCTTGGGCTTTGTGGTGATGTACCACCACAAAATTGGTTTATTTTCAGCCACAGATAGAAGTATGAGATGAGCTTTGTCTAAAAATGTTTTCCATTGGAAGGACAGTATATGTTGAAAATTGGAAAAGTACTTGGATTTAGATCTGATTTATATTTGCAGATTTGACTTGCGGAGCACTGTACGTCTTTTCATGTTTCCATCTTGGTGTCCCCATCTATATAGGAGAAATAACATTTTAACCCTCATAGGAGATGCTTGAATGAAGAGTGTTGTCCTGGTATATTCTAAAAGCAGTAACAATAACACCAGAGAACCATAGCAGAAAAGAGAGAATTGTTAGAATTTAGCATTTATTTGTAAGGATAATTAATTGCTAAAATTCATGTATTTTGAATATTCATGCCAAAGTTTCATGCCATTTTTAATATTTAAACAAATGGCATGACTTTATGAAGCTTTATGTAAATGTGAACAAATATAATGCATGGAAGAACTATATTTAGTTTGTTATACTGTATACTTAGTACTTGCCTAGTGAAAATACAGTCAGCATATCATATGGAAATATTTTTTAAATATTTTAGGTAGGTATTAATAAATGTAATTTAAATAGTTACCCACCTTTTGCACCTGCAGGGAAATAAATAAAATAGTAATAATTCTATTTTAAATTTCAGAATGAAGCAGAAAATTAATAAGATATTTAGGTAGAAAATGGATGTTTGGAATCCATTACATTTTCAGATGAAATGCTTTCTCTTTCAGAGTCAGAAGTGTTCCTTTTGCAATTGCAGTAGAATGGAGTAGATAGCCAAATTTATTTTTTCTTCAATTTTCCAAAATAAGCTATACAGATGATCACCGGTCATGGATGTTACAGGCAGAAATAGCACATGGACTATCAGGCTACTTAATACAGAACATGATTGCTGTTCACTTTTTTAATAACTTAGTGTTGTTATCTCCCTTTTGAGTATAAGTAGAGTATTAAATCACTTCAATTTTCATGAGGATCACATCAAAATAGCAACAGTAGTATTCTGTCTGGCTCCAAGGCTTTTGATATCTGATTTTTCCAAAGCTTATTCAATTCTTTGTTTAGAAACCTATTACAAAGCAAATTTTTAGAACCTTTTTATCTCTGGTTATATCGTACTTCTTCCTCAAAGACATAAGTTATTCATTACTACTTGCAACACGTCATATCTCTTAGAAGATACATTTTTTATGTTGCTCCACAATAAAGCAACAATTATTTTTCCCCATAGCTCTGTTCAATTTGTCATGAAGACTTATCCACCTCTAGTGTACAATAATTGCTCAGATTTTTTTTTTTACTGTGTTCTGCAGTTTCTCAAGATTCCAAGAAAGGACAGTATAAATCAAAGTTTTGCATAGAGTTTTTGTCGTTTGGTTTGGCTTTTTTTTTTCCTATTTTTAGCCAGTGTTTTTAAGTTGCGTTACTTTTTTTTTTACATATCCTTACTCATTTTTCTAAAATAAGTAAATGGACAACATATTCCCAGTTGTTAGGTGTGTATTTTGCTGACTTCATCTAAGAAATCACTAGATTGGAACCACTTTCTGAAAAGCAGGTAAACCCTTTGTAGCAACGCCAGTCCCACCACAAATATCAAATAGACCCTGCATCACCTTGTGGAAGATCTGAGTATGGCAAAGAAACGTATAGTAATTCTCTTCAGGCCTTGTGTTATTTGTAAAACCTGTTGTTAAATGAGTGAGACAGGATGAAGGACTGAGAACGTGAGGGTATATTTTTTCATTAGGAGTCCTCATATATATATTAACAAATCACACTTGAGAGGTGCGCAATTTTTGTAGGACCTTTTATTATTTCAGAGTGGGTCTGTCCTAGAAAGGGGTTCTAACAGATATCCTCTTGGAAACCATGGTAATTATGTCTACATTGACTGATTTCACAGTGGTAATTGCTAGAGTGTATTCACCGATTATGGTCCATCCAAGTTCAGAGTTTCCTTAGTAGCTTAAGAAAATTGTCAGGTTTGTAAGTAGTTGCTACTTCTCATTTATGATAGTCAGTTATCAATGGTGGTCATTCTGGACCAACGTGTGACATGAGCAAATATTTATCTCGAAAGGAAATAGCTAACTTGGAAAAAAAAAACTTGAACGAGATGCCTTCATTCCCTGTGCGGGAACTCAGCTAAAAGACATTTTTCTTACCACACGTAATCTAATAACATTTCCACAATGGTGTCTCTTAGTTTGTTTTGCTGTAGTATTTAATTCTATGTGACTGGCAGGGTGGACTTAAAAGGTTTTCAAGTTATTTGCTTTTCTAGGCACTTCGTATTATGATACTGTAAATCTAAATCTTAACTTACTTGCCACTATCATTCTTTCACATTTTTATGCTCAAAATTTTTATTGCTCTCTTCTCTTCTTGCAACCACCTTTTATAACCCATTTTGATTCCAGATATTTTCCTGATGTCTTACATTATGTGGCCCCCTGCTGTCTTGTAATACTGCAAGATACGTAAAGTAATCACTAAAAATGTGCAGTAACAGGTAATAGCAATCAAAAGAGAATCAATGTATGTATTTTTTGCTTTGAGATGTCTTGCTTGTTTTTCTTTTGTTTGTTTTGTGATGGAACTTATTAGAAACATATATACATTTATTCATTTCACTGCCAAGTCTAGGCATAGGATGATGAATCATCAAGCTTGAATAAGGAAAATCACTTTAAGTGGCTAAGAGGAGAGCTAAGAAGGTCAAGCAGGCAGAAAACCTGTTGTCGGGATTTCATCATAAGTGAAGGTGTCTCCTCTGCTTTTAATTAGAACTAGTATTTTGCATTTTCTGCTTCACTATATCTTGTGTAATAGCAACCCTCATCAGAGTAATTTGACTGGTACTCTTACTGGCCTTTGCTGCCCTGCTGTAATAAATGTTCACTTGTGTGAGACGCTGAGGTAAGTCATTTGCTCTTCCATGCCTGCATAGCCTTGTGTTAGCTAGGGATGATACTTAGCCAAACATTAGCAGCTCCATTACCTCCTTACAGGGATTAACTTTATGCTACGTTGGAAAGGTTTTATATTTTTCCTTTGTATTTTAGAGTCAATGGTAAAATCAGAAAACTGTTAAACACACTGATTCTCTCAAATGTTTTCAGTACATACGAACATCATCGCTGTTAACATATCACTGTCCTCTTTTTTTCCTACTGAGGAAATAAAACTACTGTACTTTCAAGTACATTTACCCTCTGCTTCAGCTTTACTATTCCCAGAGAATTAGACCATCATATCAAGAAAAGAAATTCAATAATAACCTTTTTTAAATAGGTCAACTTTAGACTTATTTTTCTGCAGGCATGAAGAGGAGGTATAAATGACACTAGATCTTGAACACTGATAGCTTGTAGCTAATTAAAATTAATTGCAAGTTTAACAGATATTCTAAGTTATATGCATAAAATTGACAGGAGCAATAAAAAATGGACCGTTAAACTCATAGTTTAGTACTAAATTGCATCTGGGGAGATTAAAAAGATATATCCATATAGATATAGATATTTGTATTTTTGAACAGTGGGATACTAGGAAATTCAGGGGGAGACAGAAAATGGATAGCCTGAAAGTAATTATAAAAAAAATGAAAGGTTTTTTCAAATTCAGAAACCCAAAGGAGAACAAGATATGCGGAGATTAGAGGAAGTTCTGCAGTTGATGAGGATTCAGAGTCTTCAGGTGACAGAGCCAAAAGCAGTATTTGCTCAGGGTAGTACTTCTGACCACGTACCTCCAAAGTAGTCTGAAGCTTGGTAAATGAGAAGGGAAAAAAAATGATCCTTTACATCTGATGACAGCCCAGTTCTGCAGGTATGGTCATTCCCACAGATTCTGGTTTAATCTGTAAGTATTTACAGAATCCCTGGTAGCACTTGCGATGGGATTTCAGTCTTTGTGTTCCATTTTGTGTTTGGCATTTATCCTGACTCTGTGTAGTACACTTGTAGAAAGCCTCTTATACCTTACATGCTACCTATGCCAAAAAGAAGAGATAAGGGAGAAAAAATTGTTGAAAACTGGGGGTGATCTACAAGTTGCTATCATGATCTTAGTTGTTTTTTATTAACTTAGAATTTATGTATATTCTTGTGTATGTTAATTTGGAATACAAAGTATGTGGGACCTACGTGCAATTTATTAATAATTACTAGATCTTCAGTAAGCTGGAAACTAGAGGTTAGAGTGCTGGCAAGCAAGGTTTAGAATGATGTTGCTTGTCCTGTTGGGATTGCAATGAAAATTGTGGTTAACTAATCTGACAAATGTTGTCACTGAGCCACTGCTCAAAATGCAAGTGAAATTGAAGAACCACCCGACCCCCCATCAATGTTCAAAGTAAAATTACTGCAGAGTCATTTCCAGAGGTTGAAGTTTTGTGTATGAGCTAAAATTTTAACCACAAAAGAGAGGGATTTCACTCAGTGTTTCACAGCACTTCACTCCATGTCTGCCTGCCCTTGAGTGCTGTAAGACTTCAGTGATTGAGAGACTCTGTTGTCCATTTTCTGTGGAAATCATCATAATTTCATTGCTAACAATGCCATATAATTGCGACCAAATGCTGGACAACAACCTATCGGGAAATAAGCATCCACTAAAGAAGACTATTGGCCTGGTTGTGAATGAAATAATCCATTATCTGAGATTCCTGCAACTAACTGCTGTTTAAAAATGAACATTTAAATCTGCATCAGGGCACAGTAAGATTTGCTGTATAAAATTGCGGTCTTGAGATACTAGTTGGGAACACTGCTAGCCTCTTAGCAAGTGAAGTGACAAGAAATTTAGAAACTTCTTGGAAATAAGTGCTAGTATTTTTAGGAATAAATGAAGTTTGTTTTCCATTCTGCCACAGTGCAATACCTTAGCATATTACCTCTATCTGCTGTAAACTAATCTTACTTTAAATCACCACCCTTAATACTTTAATTTTTTCTACCTTTTTCTGAATCCCACATCCCAATACCCACTACTCCAGTCACCAGCTAGTAAGTGGTATCCATTGTGAAGTCTTTCATATATTGCATTCATTGTACTCTGTGTTCATAAAATGTCTGTCTTGTGCCAGAGTTTAAACAGGAATTTTACTTACTAAATTTAGAAGGTCCCAACCTGTGTGATCAACAAAGAAACCCTAAAAAATGTATTTTTTCTTAAGGTATCTCTATAATATCATGCTGGTTTTATTTTCATAGTAGGTGAAAAAAAAAAAAGAGTTTGGCTGTCAACTGGATAAACAATTTTACTTTTACTTTGATCAGTATTTCACACAAATTCAGCTTTCTTTTCGCTTTTGACAATTGCTAGTGCAAAACCTCGTAGGTTCCTTGTACAGAACTTATACAGACTTCATTTGGACTGCAAGTTGTTTCTACTTGGCTTATGAAGCTGTTTTTATTATCTGAACCTCATCTGTAATTATATTATCCTTGTATTTTATTTTGTATTGCCCTTGACTTTATTTGTTCCTGACTTTATCCTTGGAGACAACATCACCTTACAACTCCTTATAAGTCAGTATCTAATTTGGCCCAATGAATATGGAAAGGAGCTGTTCCTGAAGATAGTGTTAAACTGACCATGACAATGGTTCTGGTTGAGCCTCTGTAGACTTTGCCACAGATGTTTCCATGTTCAAAGTGAGATAAGAAAATCCAGTACTTGTTCCGAGAGGTGGTTGATATGCTTTCCTGATTACCTGAGAGAGTGGTAGAAACACAGAGCTGAACATGATGATAAATACAGAGAACTTGTTACAGAATTTGTTTTGCCTTTCACTGTGCAATTTGGAAGATAAGAAGGGAAGAAGAGCAATGAGATCTAATGAAAGAAGTTATTAGATACAAGGATTAACAAATTGAGGTTTACTGAGGATGCTAGCTGTCTGAGAGATTATTATTGTCTTTTCCAGATGCATACTCCAGGTGGAGCCACGTGGTTCTAAACAAGTATCTAGGCAGACATGCCAAGTTGAGGGGGACCCTGATGAGTATAGGTAGATGTTGGTCTTCTCTGAAGGCCAAAACTGCTTGACAATATTTCCTTGTCATTTTCTTTCTCTCCAGTATTCCTTGGATATATGAGGAACTCTGTGTTCTTAAAACAACTTAACTGATGGAGGAGACACTCCTCTAACATACTTGAAATATGCATTCTTTAGAAACTTCAGTCTAGCATTTGGAGAGCATGTTGTACTTTCTTGTCTGATGCTTCTGAAAGAACTAGGATGGCTACTTTGTTGTGAAGTCAGTAACAGCAAGCAGAATTACTCCTGAATATTGTAGGACTTGCATGGAGAAATAGTTTTTATCTCCCTGCAGCCCCTCAGATCAGCTTTTGACATCTTCAGATCCAACTAGATGCTCTGAAGTTCCAAAATGAGGCAGATGAGGAGGAAACGTGTGTCTGTTCAGAAGTGGCTCACTGTGTATGTTACTGTGTTTTGGAGACCTAGTTTCAGTAGACTGGATCTTTCTTTTGAGTTCCCATTCTCGTGACATTGTCTTGTCCCTTGTAATTCATCTCCTCTTTTTAATTATTCGTCCTTCATTAATACATATTTCTTTGGCCGGTAAAAGTGAGACGAGAATTGATTGGCATGACACCCCTGAGGCATTTAAACCAGTCTGTTGCCTTCAGACTGGCAGCCTGTCGTAAGCTTAATGTTTCATGCATGGACAGCATAATAGTACTGTAAAAACACCACCAAAGTTCATCTGTTGGCAGAAGCACAGCTTTGCTAAGGCTGCTTTAAAGATAAAGTGGAAAGCTCTTTGGGAAGGTAAAATTGACACAATAATGTTAAATTTAAGTTAAAACTATTATTCGCCAGGAATAATGAGAAAGCAGAACATAACAAAAATCTTCTGGGGAAGGAAGAGTACACAAGAAGAGTACAGAAAATGTAAATATTTCTCCCAACCTTAAATTGGTAGGGGAGGATTATATAAAATGAGATCTGTAAAGTATCATTTAGCTAGATGATACTAATAGGTTCTACATCTAAATACCATAATTTAAGAACAGTGAGTACCTTGGGAATATTAAGTTGTTGATTGTTAGATACCTATTAGATTGTTGGCAAGAAATGCAGCATGACCTAGTGAGAGGAGCCTACAGGGATCCATTATTGTTTCTCAATATATGATCTCCAGCAACTCTTTCAATCAGGATGAAGTGTGGGGGTCTGAGCCCTAGGTAGTTGCAAAAGGACACTGTGCTAAGTAGTGGTGAGTTGACCTCTATGATGTGGTATTCAGTGATCTACACCTTTCAAAACACAATGGCCATCACTGACACTTTACGTATTCAGAGGATAACCCTTAGAACAAGAAAAGGATGCGTAACATATGTGTAAATGTAGCATTTATAGGGCTGACACATACTGAAGCTGAAGGCCTAATCTGCTGTCAACAGAAGAAACACTGGGGCAAGTCACCCAGCCTGTTTTCAACATCACCTTTAGAGTGAGATGAACGTTGCCCTAGAAGTTTCTGGTTCTGTCCCTGTCTAAAAGCAGTGGGGATAGCTGGCTCAGATGTGGCCAGCTCCAGATGGATTGCACCCACAGCGATGTGAATATAACACAGTTCCCCACACCTAGAAATTGTTCTAGGATCATAGGGTACTACAGAATAAGTTTGATTAGAGACTTAGTAACAGCAAACTTCATATGGACTCCTGGACTGATAAAATAACACAGTTTGTTTTGTGAGATTTGGAGACATTATCCAGATTTATCATGATACCATCCGAACATGCTAAGCCCTTTTACTATCCCTGCAGATCATCTAACTTTATCTGAAGGTTTTTTTTTTCCAGTAGTTCAACAACTCACAGGCTTCTGCTACACAGTGAGGGTACCAACATGTTTGAATGTAAAGAGTTATCACTGATGTCCAGAGAAACCAGTACTGAGAATCAGCTAGAGTAAACATATAAAAGGATACTGTGTTAAGGCTACCTGATGCCACTCAGTTCTCAAAACCATTTTTACTGGGTTTTTATAAGATTAAGAGCAAATCATGTGTCCACAGTTATTATGCCTGTTCTTGTATACATTCGTGATGTAGCACTTACTGTTTATATTTTCCCCACCTTTTCTTTAAGCATTTTCTGAGTTTGCAAGGCAATAGTGTTGCTCACTTGGCTTTGTTGGAGACACATGTATCTAAAGCCATCAAAAAACTTGCTAGCTTTTTTCCCTTCATCTATGTAGGTTCTATTCAGATATGCTGGTCTCATCATCAACTCTGTGATACTGTGAGACTACCACTTCTTCAATAGTCTTGGGGAAGAAGTGGAGACACAATTGAGGACAGGAGTCAGTATCAACACACCTTAATTCATGGCAGCTGAAGTACAGTGCATAGAGGCAATTTTCTCTTTTTGTGCGTTTAAATAGTCCTGCAATCTTAAAAACTTAAGACTCTTGGTATCTTAAAAACTTTTAAGCACATGGATAAAATTACAATAGCTCTTACCACACCTGCACTGTCCAGCTGGACTGGAGACAGTAACTATTGCTGAAAAGTCTGCTTAAGTTTGCAAATTTGTTTGTTCCGTGTGCAATAATGGACATTAAGTGCTCTTTAGAGCAAGCAACCAGTGATTTTTCTCTTGACGTTAAAACCAGAAATCATTATTATTACAAATGATATTAAATGAGCAGATTTACACCACACTAATGCAAGATGGTTTGGTGCATGGAAAAAAAATATCCAAGAGGACTGTTTCATTAAGTGAGCTGATAAGCGGGCGTGATCATATATTTAAAGTACTGCTTAATTAGTTTTTCTTAATTACACAGCGAACAATGCTATCACTACTATACATTAGAATCTCGCAAATTCTTACAAGCCAGTTGGAGACTTACAGAGGTTTATTGACTTTTGTGAATTAACAAATAAACAAACAGACATAATGAAAAGTCAGTTACTGCACCACAATGGCTCTTTATTATGAAAGTTATAATTTTAATATACCTTATTTTTATATTATTTTTATAATAATACATAGTATAATAATATTTCATTCTATTGCTAATAAATGTTGGTAATCTATTGTCAAGATAATGAAGTCTTACTAATGAGAACTCACTCTAGCATCTGCTAAGTCATATATGATGACAGAAGTGGGTGGTCTATAGACATACCTGTGATGATGTTTTCATATTTTTAACATGTAAGTTAAGGGGTTTTCTGCATACTAATTCAGATTTTGTCCTTGGTTACTTTCATGCTTTCCTGTTAACAGTGACACAGATAAAACAGGAGTGCAATATACATCCTTTTGTTTTTAAGGAAGTGAATATAAAGGAAAAAGTTTGTAATGACTAGGAAGTGAAGGCAAACACAACTTGGAACTACAGTATGCTCGAGTAGAAAAGTCAGGAAGCTTTTATTTAAAAACTGAAAGCAGCAGCTTTCTGCTAACCCCAAAACATGGTATTAAGAGATGTTTAGGGATCCAGCACACATTATTCATACCCTAAGGCCTAAGTAAGGCTTAAAAAGGGTAAAGGTCTGCGCTCAGTCTCCAGTAAGGAATCGTAGTATCCCCACTTAGCCCTAGGCAAAGACATAGTAAAATACCCCTGAATATTTTAGTACTGTTAATAACTAAGCTGAAACCACTGCTGACTAATATTATGGGAGCTGCTGTTTATCAACTGGGGCAGCTAAGTCACTTAATGCTTCTCCCATTAGAAAGGATTTGTGTGACCTTTTCTTTGAACAATATTAATCCATGCAGTGTTTGGAAAAAGCCTTTGCTATTAGACAGAGGAAATCCATTCAGTTTGGGGAGGTGCCTTTGAAAGAGCACGTTTTCTGCCGTCTTCAGGGAAGCAGCAGACGATGCTGCATCTGCTAGAGTTAGAAGGCAGCAGGGAGAGAAAGCACGCACTCTCTCCTGCTTTGTCATTTACTGAAATTAGCCCAGTAACTACAGGAGTAATATATCTCCTAACCTAAAAGCTGAGGTGCTTGGATGATACTTCATGAAAGATACAGTAATAGAATCACTCTTCAAGTCTGCTTTGGAGGAAAAAAAAAACCCAGATGTGCAAATAACTGTGGTCAAAAGCATTAATTAGATTGGAAAGTGAAGCACTAGAATGCTAAGGAGTAACAAATTTATGGGTTTTACTTATGCATTCTTATGTTGATTTTAATATGATCACATTGCCCTCCCTTAGAAGGCCTGTCTTCCTTAATCCAGCATCCTTTAATTTTTGAATTCAGCCAAAATAACATTCTTCAGTGTAGTGTGTTGTTTGTAGATTTGTGCTACTGAATGCTGCTCTGGTATTTGGCAAATCTTGAGCCTAATTTGAAGCCCCAAACCTACCCAAACAAATATGCACATCAACACTATCCCTAATGGATACTTCCAGTGATGTAGCTTGTTTATCTTCCTGTGTATTTTTTAAAAAGTAAAATACTGTCTTTAATGACAATATCAAGAAGGCCTCAGACATTTTAGCAAGAAAAACATTTAAAATAAGCACCAGTGATTAGACCATTTGTGTGTAATATATTAATTTGTGTACAGGTACATAATTAGTACCTGGGGACCCAATTCTCAAAATCTAGGGATCATTACGGAAGTTTTTGTTGGGTCTTTGTCCAAATGGTGTTTGTATTTGCTTCATGAGATGTTTTTTATAATTTTTTTTTTTAAAAAATGCTTAAATTCTGTTAGGATCCTGAAGAAGTAATTATCACTCATTTAAAAAAAAAGAAAAAAAATAAATAAATCTCATTACAATGCCAATGGAAGAAAATGAAAGACAGGGAGCATTCCAGCAAAACTGATCCACACTTCTAAGAAATTGCAGTTTTGATAAAAACTAAAAATCCTAGAGTCTAAAAATAAACTTACTAGTGTGAATTTTATGAACTTTGGATCTGATTATCATTACTTATAAGTAATAATGTAGGAGAAACTTCAAAAACTTCAACTACTCCTACCATTTAGATAAAAAAAAAGTCTGAGTTAATTTGATCATAGAGCCCAGCAAAAGACAGTTCATCAGTGTCAGTGCAAATTGTTGGGACTTCATAGATCATAAGAAATTGTGTGAATAAGGAGATGAAAACGTATTTTCTAATTTCTTTAAAATTGTTCTGGATGCCAACTGTAGTCAGAAATAGGCACAGTATTTTTAAAGTGAGATTTAAGAGGTTTAGCTGAATGTTTAGAGCCCACAGAATGCAGTAAAATTGTTCTAATAGTACACTTTTTAAAAATTCCTTGAATTTTTGAACTTGCTTTAACCCAAATTTGTCTGCTGATAATGTTTTTTACATGGATCCACAGAGTTGACTTACCAGTGGTTTTGGATCTCAAGTTACAGATATAAATATTCACAAATCCTTATTTTCATATGCACACGACACAGTTTTCACAGGAAGTAACAGCATAAGGTTATGAAAATTTACAGCTTGCCAATAATGCCAAATTATCAAACATGCAAAAGAAAGTCTCACCTTCTGTTGCAAGGTGAGAGTTTTAACTGTGTCTTCAAGCAATACATTGTAGAGCTTTTCAAGACATGAGGCTTTAAGTAATGTAAACTTTTTTCTGATGTTATAAGCATGGATAGTTTGCAGCATTTCTCAAGGTGCACAGAGAAGGCTGTCTAAATCACAGAAGCATGCTGCTTTTGTGGTAAAACTTCCCAGAGCTTTAGTCACATACTTGCAATACTAGCAGTCACCTCCCACTCTCCACTGGAATTAATCACAGAATACCTCAAGCTGGAAGAGACCCATAAGGGTCATCAAGTCCAGCTCCCTGCTCCTCACGGGACTACCTAAAAATAAACCATATGACTAAGAGTATCATCCAGATGCTCCTTGAACTCTGACAGACTTGGTTCCCTGAGGAGTCTGTTACAGTGACCAACCACCTTCTCAGTGAAGAGCCTCTTCCTAGTGTCCAATCTGAACTTCCCCATATGCAGCTTCATTCCGTTTCCTTGTATCCTGAGATCAGCATTTACCCCTCTCCTACTCCCCTTGAAGGAGTTGTAGACTGTGGTGAGGTCACCCCTCAGCCTTCTCTTCTCCAAGCTGAACAAACCAAATGACCTCAACCACTCATAAATCATACCCTCAAGGCCTTTCACCACCTCAATCACCCTCCTCTGGACACGCTTTAATAGTTTCATGTCACACAGTAGATAGCCTGCAGCTGACTCAGGTCAGCTTCTGCCCAAATGGAAGTTTTTAATCACAGAATCACAGAATAGTCAGGGTTGGAAGGGACCTCTGGAGATCATCTAGTCCAACCCCCCCGCCAGAGCAGGGTCACCTACAACAGGTTGCACAGGACAGCGTCCAGGCGGGTTTTGAATGTCTCCAGAGTGGGAGACTCCACCACCTCGCTGGGCAGCCTGTTCCAGTGCTCCACCACCCTCAAAGTAAAGAAGTTCCTCCTCATGTTAAGATGGAACTTCCTATGTTCAAGTTTGTGCCCATTACCCCTCGTCAAAAAAGACTGCTCCCATCCCCCTGGCATCTTCCCTTCAAGTATTTGAAAGCATTAATAAGATCCCCCCTCAATCTTCTTTTCTCCAGACTAAAGAGACCCAAGTCCCTCAGCCTTTCCTCATATGAAAGATGTTCTCATCCCCTAATCATCATTAATGTTCTCCTTTTTAAAAAAAAAAAAAAAAATATTTTTAGCTATTTTGCTTGGGGAATAAAAGAAGTTAAATGGAAGTGAAAATTTTGCCTTTAATAGTTAGCCTTTTTTTTTAATAACACAATAGGTTAATATTGTCGCAATTTTAACGAATGTAGAAGCCTGTACAATTAAGAAATAGTAGCAGATGCTCCATGAAGCATAAAAACCCCACAGGTATCAGAGTTTGCAACCCCTGCAGCACAATTTTGTGTGGATGGTAATGTAGGTGTCAGGACCCAGCCAAATTCTTTAAGTATGAAATTGAAAGGGATGTGTTGCTGATCAAGCCTCACTCACTGCAGCTGTGCAGAACTTGCACAACCTATGCTTTTCCACGCAGAGATGAGAAGTGGCTGAGGCAGATGGAGAGAGCCATGTATTTTTTCAACCTCCAGGATCAAGAAAAATATTTCAAAGACTGTATTCCCAAAAAGCCAGGCCACTTAAGAAAATATTTGATTATGGCTTCTCTCTGGCTTTTAATGCTTTTTTTTTTTCCCACCCTTCCCTCTTTAGAGGCAGCTCTATAACAACAGATTCTGCCTCAGCAGCTTGGCTGCTATTTGAAAGGTGAGAGAACTCCCTAATTAGGGGAACACAATTTCTCCTTGCTGCTCTTCAGCATGACTAGGGAAAGCAAAGAGTAAACAGAGTACAGGTGCCTGGTCACCCATGTGATCTATGATGTGAAGCGTTATAATGAGAAGAGAGCTGGGTTGCAAGGGAGATGTTCTGGACCTTTTAATTATATCTCATGCATCAAATTGTACTGTTGTCAGGGAAACTGCTTTGCCTCTCTGTTCTGAATCGCTGCCACTATGAAGTCCTATGCATTGCAAGCAGAAAACCCAGAGAAGGATCCAAACAATAGATTATTAAATAGCTTCAAATTAATATTAATAACATTGATTTGTCTGATTTAGCATTTACCTTCCTCCAGGTGAAGTGACCTAATGGTTTTCTCTGTGATGAAAAAGCCTAAGCACTACATTTTTAAAACAAAAGTGTTGGTTTTCCAGCTTCCATAGTTTTCAGAGCCTGTCACTTCTGAGAGCTCTGAAGTTTGGATAATCTACTTATTATTAGGAATGGACTACCAAGAAATCATTTGGAGTGGCTAGAGAATGCAAGTATGGCATGCAGCTGTTCAGATCTAGAAAGTTAGGGTTTTACTGTGACCTTGTAAAAATCCCTTTGCTCACATTCCTAAAAACGCTGGATGCCTCTAATTTTGGAGGTCTGCTTTGGATGTCTGTTGCCAGTGTAACGTAATAACAAGCAACGTGTGTTCTGAAGGTAGATTAACAGACCATAAAGGCAAGCTTTAGTCAGTCAGAAGTTTCTGAGCAAAGATATGTCAGTTTTTAATCAGAATTAAGAAAGAATGTTAAGACTTAGAATCTGAAGACTTGCCTGGTATTATCATCAAGGGTGGAGACACCTCAGTGTCAGTGGTAGCATCCAAAAATTAAGATTCTAATGCCTTCCTTTTTCTGAGGGTTGAGCATTCATTCAGGTTCATGGGACTTACAAATGGTTCAGCATGTCTGTGTGTTTCTGAGTCTCCATAAAAAGCTAAAGAACTAAAACTGAATCAATGCATCTGAAAGTTTAAGCCTTGCTCCCTTTTATCTTGTTTCATGCATTTATTATATAGAAAATGCAACATGTATATAATTTGCTGTTTGTAATGCTGGAGTAGTACTGACAGCTTGCAAAGAAATCCAGAATATCCAACCATTAAAAATTATTGGTGTCTTTTCTAAGAGTTCTGTGCATGCTTGAAGAGGAATAACATACATATGTTGCAGTATGCACATGCCTAGGTAGAGCACAGGGCTAACACAGATATGAGTGTCACTGAAAACTTGAACTACCACGTCCTTAGGAGGAGGAGATCAAGTGTGATATGAGATAACCAGAATTGTATTTTCCTGGAATGTATTTTCAGAAAAGCTTTGAAGAGGAATGTAACAGTGCCTGAACCCAACTTAGATTTCCAGAAATAATATACATATCATTACATTTCTCATCCACATATATTTTATCTCCTTTGTTTCTCCTTGAAGAGTAACTATTATGCAAAGATAAGCACACCAGACTCCCTCAAATGTATTATGTTAATAATGGGCTAAAATAGAGCAGCCTTCCTAAATGGCAGAGGAAGAGATAAAGCTTTACATTAATCTACATAATATAGAAACAGGACTACCAAAACAGGAAAAAATGGCCTGCAACAGACTTTGAAATGGAAGTAATCACATACAAAACATAAATATAAGCTTACTAATACAAACTGGTATTAAATGTGGGAATATTTCTAAGCTTAATATAACTCTAACAATTGCTTGGATTTCTTTATTCTCTCAGAGGTAGGGTGCATTTACTTTGTTGGTTGCGTGTGCCTGGGCAGCCTTGGGACTTGTACTGTACCTGGGACATAGTTGTTCTGAAGAAGTCAGAAATAAGCTAGTGCTTGTTGTTTGGCTACATTCCAGCCAGTAAGATATGGGAAAACAGGTACCCAACTTTCACAAGGCTTCAGAAATAGGCTGAACAAGGGAATGACTGGAAGAATTTCAGCTCCCAGCTTAGCCATTGGTGCCACGTAATCTTGCTGATTTGAAAGTATCATGGTTCAGCTGCCTATAAAGTCTTAATATCCTGGGAGGAATAAAAATATTTTTAAGTTAAGGCAGATTTTTAGACAAGGCTAGCACTCAAAATTTAACAAAGAATATTTGTTGAAAAATCTTGTTATTCCTAAGAGTTTCCTCCAAATTCACTGCAATAAACATACTGTACCATGTATACTTCAGGGGCGTTTATTTCAAGCTCTAACAGAATATGTAAGTTTTGCATAAAAGAAGCCTTCTCAGTAGCACATTGCTAACTTAACACAGCTGAGACCAATGCAGTTATTTACTTTTTAAGTATATGCGTGCAAATCCCTTCTGTCTAACGAGTGTTATCTAGATGCTGACAACCCATGCAACAGATACTGGGTAGGAAATGTGGCATCCTTGGACTCTTCTCTTTGGTAGCATGAAGGAATTACTAACAAGATCTTAAACAGATTAAAAAGGCTTTTGGAGAGAGGGTAGGAGGTTGTTTATTTCAAACAAATATCCTGAAACCAGTATTTCTGTTAGTGGAAATGGAACTCCTCAAGTAGTTGGTTGGCAGTACACAAAGTTATAAAGAATGACCAGAATAGCACAAATTCATCTTTCAGGACTGAAAGTGTTCAGAGGGGCTCTAAATCTTATAGAAGTATGTGAATAACTTTTTTCATCGATAGCTAATTTAAAACAATTTAAATCACATACCAGTAAATCCAAAATTATTATTGCCCATTTATTTTTGTCAAATTCAAAAGCTGATAATCTTCATAGGTTCTGTAAAACCGTTTTCATTGAGAAATGGAACATTCAGTTTTCAAATGCATTTTTTTTTTCAAATAAAATTGAAAGAAATTTTAAAGAAATAGTATGAATCACTTGTTAAAATGACTATTTTACCAATTTACTTTATGATTTGGAGTAAATTATTTAACCTCACTGGACCTCATCCCACCATTTGCAAATTTGGATTAATGGTGCTTTTCCACTTTAAGCGGGCAGTAGTATTCCTGCATTTTCCATCTCTAACAAGTCTTATGAGGATAACTGCATAAAAAATTATAAATATGTTACAGCAGGGAGAGCTGTTACCTCCTTGTATGTAGCAAAGTATGGAGAAGTTCCCCAAATAGGCATTTAAAAACAGCCTAAATAACAGATGCTACTTCTCCTTTTTCTTTGGGGTGTAAGAGACAGATTAAGTGACTGGACTGTGTTATTTTTACTCTGACATAGAAGTTTACTATATAGTGGTATAAAATGGCTGCATAAAAAAAGCAAGAAATGTAGTCAGAACAATTAAAAAAAAATCCAAGGTGTATGCACTGGATTGCCAGATCACTGGTGTCGATTTCCTCCTTTCCAGAATATCTTCTTTACTTCCTGAAAGAGATTTAAGTAAAATGAAGAAGCAATAAAAGTTGAACTGTTAAAGATACTTACAGAGATCAGTTTTAAATTCAGTCTACTCACCAGCAGAGCTGTGGGCTGGGCTGGCTAAAACGAATTGGATGCTTCTCTCTCTTACCTGTAGCTTTCATACTAAAAGTATATGAAAGATCGGTGTGAATGTATCTTTTCCTGATGGTATGGATGAGTCAGGACTCAAAAGTGAAATAAAGCTATGCCTGTAAGTTTTTTGCCAAGAGTTGGATTTTCTCTCTTCTAACATCATGCATAGAATCCACAGTTCAAGGCTTTTTTTAGAATTCTTAGTTCAAATCTGTCCTCATATACACTTTATCCTATCCCCATTAATAGCTTTGAATTTGGTTTGAAGAAAACAAGTCTTGGACCATAGTCTTATTCAATACACATTCCAGAAATGGAGCTATAAACTCCAGAGGCCAGGCACAGGATGGGTAGTCTCTCAGCTACTCGTCCATTGTTTGAATGTGCTGGAGCAGTCTCCACTCTTCCTACAACGATCCCGAGTGCAGGAGAGTGAAGCTGGGGAATGCAGTGTGGGTTTTAACCCGTTTTCTGCTTACCAAGTCTCCTCCCCTTTCCAGAAGATCCCAGAGCAACTTTCCACTGCTGCCTTGCTCTTGTGTGTGTTCACTTTCCCTGAGCCTTATAGCTGATGAGAAACAACACTGCTGTTGCCTCCACAGAGGACCTCTTTTCTGAGACACTTCTACCTGCTGAGAAGCAGACATAAAGGTCGTGCTCCAGCCCTGGAGTGAACTGGAATTGTCTGTGAAAGGAGTGTCCTGTGTTCCTTTCTGGCTGCCCAGAGATATCAAATAGCTTTCAATGCAAATTTTAAAATGTGTAATGTACAGCGTAAAATATAAAAATGGCCAAAGACAAACCTGTGACCACCAGCTTTTGTGGTTTATAAAAGAGAATGAACTTTATATGCTAATTTATTGTTTTCAACTCTTATAATTCATCACAGAAGACTGAGTAGTCTCATGGTTCTCCTTTAACTAGTGAAAAGTAAGTTAATTCATTGCTCTATCTGAGCCAGTTGCATCCTCAAAAGCAGACATGAGAGGAGAAGTAATGTAAAGTATTTTTTCTGTCATGGGAGTATGACTCATGCACTTTTATCTGTGCCCACTATCTTGCCAACATTTTTTGTTAAAAATCCTCTAGGGAAAAAAGATGAATGTATAAATACTTACGAAGTTTTTAGTAAAATGCTCATGATCATTGTAAGAAATAACATAACCGTTTAAAGCTTGTGTGCAGGGAAAAAAAACAATTTTTATTTAGGCTCTTCTGCACTTCACAGTACAAAAGATATCCAAGATGGTGTACTAATTTGATTTTCTTTTTTTTTTTCCTTCAGTATTTCTAACATTTTCAGGAAGGGACAATGAGCTTTTGTCACTATGGATAGGTATCAGGAATGGACCTGGGATTGTTTATCAGTTTCTGGCCTTTCAAAAATCATATCCTCTTTCTGTTTCTCAGTTTCTTAAATGAAAAGAAAAAAAAGGGGGGATAGTGATACTACTGTGATAGCTAGTGATGAAAGCTATAATATTATGGCTAAATATTATTAATTTTTTCCCCATTAATTCTTTCTAGGAGTATTGTCTTTCTTGTTGGTTAAGAATTGTCAGTGAGCAGAAGGATTTTACTCAATGTCTTTTTTCAGAATTATTTGCCATATACAATATGTGAAGAATCAGAGACTTAAGGAAAATTTATGAACATTTCTTGGTGTGTTTGCTTCTCAGATGCAGTTTGTTTTGGTTTCCTGCATGCATGATAACAAGATGTTTTAGTGAAGGGCATTTGGCTGAATTTGTGGATTTGGTCCTGCAGCAATGACAAGCGGTATATCCAAAATGCTAGGACTCCCTATGAAGGATTTGCCTTATTGTGCTTGTGCTTTATAAAATCTTCAGTGATTTAGGGACTCAAATGTTGCTGATTCTCAGTGGGGAAAAAAAAACCAACAGGGAAATAACTTGGGTAATTTTGGAAATCTCACTCCTAAAGTATAGTCAAAAAAACAACCAATACATTTTAACCTGTTATTAAAATATATCTGGCATTGTGGCTTCCTCCAGGGTATGACACAAAAGTCACCCTGGCCTGCTCTGTCAAGGCCTGCCATAGGAGAGGCAGTCCATCCCTTTGTGTGGCAGTTGCATCATTTGTCTGTATTACCCATGTAGTCTATAAAATATTCGAGCAGTCTATTCTTTTGTATGATGTCTTGTGCATTGTAACTCAAAGCTGGTCCTGCAGATGGTATTATTAAAAAAAATGTAATAGCATACTGTTCCAGCAGTACTCAGGGAGAAAAGAAATGTTTTTACTCTCAATTCTGAAACGGCATTTGTAAGTCTTCAGCTGTCTTTCAGGCACAAAACCCCAACCAGTCCTGCCATCTAGTAACGTTCGCTGGCCTGAGCGCACGTGAAATGCATCCGTACAGGTGTGTTCTGAATCGGGTTAGTTTGTCTGGAGGGAGTTTATTGGGAGATTATTTTCTATTTTTGTTATGTACCACACTGGCATCAATGAGAAAACTTAGGTCTTATCGTGCAGCAGTTCCCCAGGTCAGCCAGGCAGTCTTGTTCTGAAATACCTAATTCAGCCCCAGGCTGCACCACCTGCGCATCAGCACCAGTGCTGGGGGCTTGCGTGCTGCCAGGTCAATCCTCAGTCGCTCGGGCTCCCTGCACCACACTCTGTAGTGCCCTGTGCCTCTGCTGCGGATCATCTTATCAGGGTGTTTGGTGCACCTTTGCTTTAAGGACACATACCAAATACTCCTGTTGTTTTTACCCAGTTGTTGTTTGTGGAAAGTTTCTTGGAAGTACTGTGGAAGATAGATAACAAAGTAGGTTTTTCAGGAGAGAGACTGTTTGTTGGTTTAATGCCTCTTAACTAATGGAAGAATATTTCAAGCATACTAACATGGCAAAAGTGCTGAAGAAAAAGACTATTAATTTAATGCTTAAATTCATTATGTTCTTCAAAATGTAAAATTATATCAAGAAAGTGAGGCCTTGCTTTTACTATTATTGAAAATGGGTCATCATAGCTAATATATCTAACCTATATATGTGTCCGCCACCTGCAGTTAAACATGACTTAGTTGCCTGCCTCTCAACTCTATTGTTATGGTGATGTTTTGTCTGAAAGAACATACCAATACTTGTGCTCCCTGAACCCCTGCTACATTAATGTATACATATTTAATACATTTATTCTTGCTTTATACACTTCATTGGAATTTGAATATTCTCTCAGTCACTTCCAAATAACTTTATGGTAATGCCAATTCAGAGATAAACATCTCTGTTCAGGTAGGACAAGGATCCCCATACCCCCCAGTTTATTACTTTCTGTACTAAATTTTTTGCAAAGAGCAAAGTCAACCTGCTGCTGACTTTATAGATTATAGAACACATAGCTAGGGAGGCTTTCCTTGCTAAGTTTCCCTACACAGAAAATCTTGGTACCTGTAACTGAAAAATTGTTCTTAGTAAATATCGGATTGAAAGTGGTGTATAACCCAAAAGTATATGAGGACTCACATTTTTTTTCCAGAGTTATATATCTCTAGGTATATTAAATGCACTAAAGTTGCAGAAAATAGCCTATTTTTCTTCTCAATATCTTCTAAGCAGCACAGCACTGCACCTATTATCTTTCCTTCCATGTTTCTTGCATGCTGTCCCCTAGCCCTGTAGTCTCCTTCAGCATCACTGCTGTTGAGATTCTTCCCCTTATTAAATGAGTTGCTTTTTTTCATTAAAAAGGATCCTTGTCACTTGCTTTTTAAAAATAGTTGATAGTAAAGAAAAGTTTCTACAAAGCACTGCGCTCATTTTAATCTTACAGAGATTTTTAATATCACGGAAAGTCTTCTGGGGTACTGTTTGTGCATTGATTTTACTGATACTGCCCATTCTATGGAAAGTAAACTTTCTGTTACACATAGTAAAAAAGAAGGGATGACAGCTGCTTTGTGTGTGATGAGAGCACTTTTCTGAAGGAAAAAGTGTAGAACTGCTTGCAGATATTGCGGGATTTCCCTATGAGCCTGTTAAAATTACCTCATGCAAAAACTAATTGCAGTACTGCATTGTTGACTTTCCAGAAGCTTTTCATTTTATTGAAAAATATTCTCCAACTGTCTTGGCATTGTCCTAGGCAAGAAAAATATTTTGAGCATTGCTGGAGGAACAAATTACTGTGAGTTAAACTGGAGTGTAGTTTATAACACATTGATAGATGACAGTACCCTGTGTGTGTGCTTTTATCCCATGGTAAATGCAAGGTAGTTCGATGAAATTAAGGTAGGCAAACTCTCCTACACCACAAAGAAAGAGCACACACAGAGACTGCTTTTAGCAGAGTAGCTGACATGCTGTAAAATTACAGCCTAGCTTGCTTCCTGATAACTCATGTAGCTATTTCATGTAGCCATTCCCCTATTTGCTCTGTATCATAATAGTTTTCAGTATAGGCTATACGTCTTACTTGTCAAGATTTATGGCCACTGATTTGTCTACACTTATGTATTAAAGAGTGTAGTATGTGTAGAGTACCTAGGAAGGACAAATCAGGCCACAACAGGGCTGATATAACACTGTGGGATTAATCTAAAGAGTATAGAGGGCCATATGACCAGTACAAAACCCAGAAGAAATAAGTAAGTTTGTAAAACAAGACTTAACTTTCCAGTCAGGAAATACATGTTGCCTCTGTGTCATCATTTCAGTTGGGATAGAGTTAACTGTCTCACCAGCAGCTGGTATAGTGCTATGTTTTGGATTTGGGATGAGCGCGATGTTGATAGTGCACTGATGTTTTTGGTTGTTGCTAAGCAGCCAAGGTCTTTTCTGCTCCTCATACAGCCCTATAAACGAGTAGGCTGGGAGCACACGAAAAGCTAGGAGGCGACACAGGCAGGACAGCTGACCCCAACTGACCAAAGGATATTGCATATCATATGTCATCATGCTCAATATATAAAGCTGGGTGAAGAGGAAGGAAGTGGGGGACGTTTGGAGTTATGGTGTTTGTCTTCACAAGGAACTGTTACGGATGATGGAGCCCTCCTTTCCTGGAGATGGCTGAACACCTGCTTGCTGATGGGAAGCAGTGAGCTAATTCCTTGATTTGCTTTGCTTGCATGTGCGTTTTTTGCTTTACTTATTAAACTGTCTTTATCTCAACCCATGGCTTTTTTCACTTTTACTCCTCCGATTCTCTCCCCCATCCCCCTGGGGGACTGTCAGAGAGTAGTTGTGTGGTCCTAGTTGCCAGCTGGGATTAAAGCATGACACTCTACTAGATGGAGGGATATGACAGACAACTAATGCTAATGGTGGAAATAAATAGATAAACTGTTTTATTATGTTTTAACGGCACTCCTGTTCCATTAATCCACTAACGATTATAGCCGTGCTCCTAATGCGGAAAGGATGTGTGGCATCCGAGCCTGACCAGAGTGCTTTCTGGCGCTTTGCGGAAGCTCCTAATGAGGATGGTACCCCTTCAGCATGCCACGTGCAGGAGGGGAATAAGACATCTTTGCACACCTTCTAAGCCGCGGCTGGGACAAGGTAATACATGAAAGTTTAGGAGTCGGCTTTAGGATTTACAGTCTGCCCCTACAGGCCTGTGTTGTTTCTGGGCTGAAATCTGTTACTTTTTGGGTACTGATGCTCAGGCAGTGTCACTGACTGAGACACCAGTAAGATGAGACTCGGAAAAGACTGGCAGGGTTAAGGGAGACAATTTAGGGGAGAAAGGTGTTGAATGGGATTTTTTAGAGATGAGCAAGGAAGAAAGCAACCCATTCTAAAACGCTCAGCTCCCCGTTGCAGGGGGGAGGTAAATATCACAGTGCTCCTAACAAGCCAGACTACAGGTATTCTGATATTTATAAATATCAAAAAAAAGCTACAGGAAGATACTCAGAATTGAGAGGATAATATATTTCAGACTGTCTAGGAGTGCATCTGTACTATCAAATAACATCAGTCCCTGGTTTATTCCTGGTTCCCCGGTTGTCCACATTTCATATTTATAATTTTGTGCTTGAGATCTCTTTTTGGACTGATGTGTCTTGTCCTTCTGAGATAGAATTTAGGGGTGCATTAGCACTGAGGACAGCCTCTGACCCACCCTGTGGGAGTGGACACCAGAGCAACACCCTCCGCCTGCACAGCCTTCCAACTGTCTTGCGTGGGGCCTCGTACCCTCAGACAAACCAATTGCTCCTGGTCTGTGACCCATGTCGTGTTGAAAAAGAAGCACTCTTCCAGTGGGCAGCAATGTAGCCCTCACATTATTTCAGACACTTTGAATTGAAGAAATAAAAATTGAAATAATAATTGCTAGGGCCAGGAACTCAGCACAGAGGGCCCAGAGGACACCTGGGCAAAGTCCTACGCTGTGTGGATGCAGCCTGTCTGATCTAAATGGAGCTTTTCCCGAACAGCAAGGTGATGAGTCCTTCGCATCTCCTATCCTGTTGGTACAAGATCAGCATAAGTCTGCAGTCTCTACAACTTAGTTTGTCCTCTTTATATGTATATAATGATATAGTCTTCAAATATTATTTTCCCTTTTGCTAGCCAAGAGTAGTCCTAGGCTGTTGTGGAGTTGTTTTTTTGTTTGTTTGTTTTTTTTAATGGAAGTATATTTTTTTCCCAGGGAGTGCTAGAAGTTAAGAAGAACAAAAGTGTGTTCAGTGAGAACAGGGGTGTGGGGAGTGAAAAAGAGTAAAAACAGAGATGGCAAACTCTATACTCCTTTCAGGGAAGTTCTTAATAAGGCACATCCTAAAGGAACTGAAATAAATAACAAAAATTAGTTTTAAAAAAGAAGATTGGCCCATATGTAATATCTTTAAGCATTTTTTACAAGATAACATGAAAGCAGGCAGCTTTTGAAACTAAAATTAGATCAAAACACAAATATGTATCAGGGTTGTTTTTTTAACTTTTTCTAATACAGCTGGCACTATTCAATGCAAGAAACCACCTACCACCTATTACATCCCATACAAATACTCATTAAATATTTCAATTTTAAGATTCAGCTTCCTAGAGTAAAGCTTTATATATCAAATTGTTAAACTCCTGCACTGGAGACTGTTTGGATGCTTTGTAAGTTTATTTACATGTAGCTTAAAATTTGACATCCATAGCTCTGTGGGCTTGCCTCATGCTATGTTCCTATAAATTGAATTCAGGATGCATAGCTTAACAGAACCCTATGACTTTGAGATTTTTTTCTCATAATGTAACTGGGAGGGCAAAACCGTGTGTGTGCTGCAGTCGGAAACTTGTGTATAAGAACTCCTACCTCCACATTACTTGTAATACATTTTAAAATGAATTGTTCTTATTTTGTCCTTTGAACCAGCGCTTCAAAGGCAGCTGTGATTTACAAGGTATTTTAAATGGAAAATGTGTTGCCTGCTCCCTTGCAGCCTGTGATTTCCGTCTTCCTTTCTACACCCCCTCTGCATAGGTGCTGTTCACTGTACAGGCAGACTAAACCTCTCTCAGTGCTCTCCCACATATCTGCTATTATTTGTTATTCATATTTTTACTGACTATCTCAGCACCTGCTGAATTCTAGCAGTCTTCTTACTGAACCTAACTGAAACACTCTGTTAATCTTTGCACAAAAGAGAACGTGGAGCCGGTGTTTAAATGCAGCCATCAGCCTGCATGATTCCTACAAGCTCCACGGGCTAATTTTCTGTTACTCTAACCTGAGGCTTCCTAAACCTTTAAACTACAAGATTTCCTGGCTTGTAGAAGTGAAAGAGAAGTGATTTTTCAGAAGGTCCCTATTCAGTGCTGTCTATATATTCTTGGTTCTTAATACTGGAGAACTTCCAGTTGCAGCACAAGTAGGATATCTGTGGTAGAAGAAACGAGGCTATGAAAGCAGTAGCAGTTGCAAGACTACAGAAATTACATATTTTTCTCCTTGCTGAGCAGCAGCAGCAGCAGCAGAAATAATCTTTTGTTGCCCCCATGTCAAATGGCAGCAGATGTTGGGGCTTTACAGAACATCAGATTCTTAGTTGAAAAGAAATCAGTTGCACAGACTTTGAAATATTTTCTGTTGGTCTACTGCTATTCATAAGGTGTAAACAACCATGCTTAATTTTGACAGAGAGGATAAAAACAAGCAATATGGTATTCAGGCAATTTTGTCAGAAGAAAATCCAGCTCAGATTTCGTTGTATACGTAAATATTTTTCCTCTAGAAAGGTTCTATTTTATGTTATTTTCCCGTCTTATCTGCTCCCCCACTATTCCCCATTCACAGTCATCATTGGTAAAGCTGCATGCCCAGTACTGGGCAGCCAAACTAAAACACAAATCAGCAAATTATTCATTGAAAAATGCCATTTCAGAATGGCCAGAATTGATAATCAGTTCAGGCTAAATTTACTTAAAAGTTTCATATTTCAGATGGGGTGAAAATTAAGCACTGTATAAACAGTGCCTTAACAATTTAGCAAATGCTGAAATTAACTGGTATCTTCCATAAATTACATTACTAGCATTTGTGAAATCTTTCCTCGGGTTCATATAAATTAATGGCCAAGGAAACAGAAACTACTACATGTGGGAGTGCTCTTGCCTCTCATTTTTTACTCTCTGGTAATGTTAGAACTCTTAAGGGTTGTCCGCATTCTTACCTAATGATACTTTTCCTTTCTGCATAGACTATGTAGGTATGTATTGAGCCACTGTAACTTTGTGATAGCCTTGTGAAGGGGAATTTGAATGAAAGTTTTCTATATGCTCCTGGACTATGTCTTGATTACTTGAGAAAATGCTGGTTTTTTGTTTTGTACCAAAACACTCTAAAACGTTTTCACTGAAGTAAGAGAATAGTTAATGGGTAACTGATATTAATGAACAGGGAAAAAAACCCGGCATTTTTCATTATGTTAAAGGCAATGTCACTGTTCCCAGACACATTCTAGTCATAAAATTCAACCCTCTGTGATCTGTCATACTGTTCAAAAGTAAAAAATGCAAGCTCAGGTGAGTGCAATAAAGATTTGGAATGAGGACTACGCCTTTTAATAAAGTGCAATTTGCAAAGCTAAAATTGTTGTTCTAGTCTATGGAAATACATGCTTTATGAAGGAACAGAGGTGAAATTGATTTAAAAATTACTTTTTCTCTGTCTTTAGGCAGAAGTTTTTGAATGCACGAAGGAAACAGGATGAATCAGACTAGAATGACCTTTTTAACAGTCATTTTTCTCCATTTTGGAGAAGGCACTCATATAATGTTTCATCCTTGTCAACTCTACTTACTTCCAAATGTATTTTCCTAATATTAGCACTTTCAAATTGTTTCCACAGATTTTCTCTAGGCTGCATATAAAAGAAAATTGTAGCTTTTCTGTTATACAGGTTTTTCTGTTATATAAGTTGCTGTCATTCTCTGATAATATTTGAATAATGATCTCTGTTACAGGAACCCACTAATTTTACAGAGAAAGATTTCTATCCCAGAAACAGTTGTCACTACAGCATACAGCTGATTACTCATTGGGTGGACCCTACTCCATTACTGCCAAGAATGCAAAGTAAACATATTCATGTCCCATCAGTATGGGAAGTTTTGCTGGGGATAACTCTGTTGTAAGCTTCTCCCTCAATACAATATGCAGTCTACATGACCTTCTGCATTGCCGTTGTGACTTAAACAGAAGCTCATAGGGCAGAGAACACATTTCAAAAAGAGAATTTTAAGCAGATTCAATAAGCTTGAGTATAAAGCTTTTCCAGTTCTGGTTATATTAAAATGCTGGGAAGTGGAGCACGTGTGTTGGAGTGCATTTCATCAGTTCCACACCTGGGCCTGACTGAATTTTCCTGGGAAGTACAGGCTACCAAAACTGATGGCGGATGTTACCCAAAGCATATTGAAATTACATCTACTTGAGGCAGAATTTCGGAATACAGAAGCAGCTGGACCTGACTGGGGCTAAGAGGTGGGGTGGGGAGGGGGATAAGCAGGCAATTTTTGTGTCTTCTGTAGCAGCTGTGATAAATGAGTGAGGCTTCATCCTACAGGCCATTTTCACTTTATCTTTTCTCCTGTGCTACATATCTCCCTCCGAATTATTATCATCATTTATCACACCTTTAAGATTCATCTCACTGGCACAAAGCTTTTGGATCATGGACCTTACATCCATAATTGATTCCTCAACAGGCTAGCTGTGAATTCTTTCTTGATAAGATAGCTAAAAATTCAGAATTCAGTTCCTTGACTTTCATTTTTATTCCTACCACTTTCTAAAAGGGTTTCTGACAACTTCTGCTCATTGATCTCTGTGCTGTCTGTATTCATTTTACAGCTATATAGTGTGATTTTACTAAATTATGAAGGGGATCTAGGTCTTTTCTTCTACCTTGCCTTGCACATCAGACTAAAAAATGCTACACTGTCTTTCTGCACTTGGTTATGACCCATTGCTTTAGCATGCCAGATGAATGTCAACACTGCATCAAAAGCCAGCATGCCTACTTTTGTGGGCACTTGCAGATACTATCTTTTGTTATGTAAGTACCTAGAAGACATGGCGGACGCCAGAATATCATGTTGCAGGCACTGAATGCACACATATTAAAAGGTAATTCCTCTTATAATTTCAGACTTCAGACTTTCGGACTTTATCACCAGCTAAGGACAGACAACAGGTCATCCCTGGAGGTGTTCAAGGCCAGGCTGGATGGGACTTTGAGCAACTTGGTCTAGTGGGAGGTTTCCCTGCCCATGGCAGGGGGGTTGGAACTAGGTGATCTTCAAGGTCCCTTCCAACCTAAACCATTCTATGATTCTATGATTCTGTGATACAGGTTCCCTGAACCATGACTTTTCTTCTGGGGAAGACGTGCTACTTTACTTGAAAGTTTTTAAGTCCTTGCTTTGCTCTCTGAGAGACTCCCCTGGTGCTTGAGGGGCAAGCGTGAAGGGATCTGGCCATGGTGCAACATGTTACACTGCAAGCATCACCACCTTGCAGCTTGCAACTGCTCCACCTGCCATCGCTGTTCCTCCAGCAGCCGCTGCAGTGGCCCTCCTGACCACAAGACGTAGCAGTAGTACAGTGCATGACCTTCCTCAGATGATTATTTTAACAGTATGGATCCTTAGGGTGTCTTTAATTTCTCTTGGAATTAATAAAGAAGTTCAGCATTTCACTAGGTTGTCATTAATACCTAGAAATGTTGCATGAATTTACTGAATAATGTATCAAGTGCAATTTCATACACGAGGGAGGAAAGGTTATTTCTTTCCTTCATAGAAAGAGGATCTTACTTGACTTTTTTTTTTTGTTCTGCAGCCATATTATGTTCCATACATTGTACTCTGCAGAGACAATTCAATGATCTATTACAAATAGCATTTACTTTGGTGCCTTTTGGGGTTTTGTTTAGAGGTGGATTTTTTTGTGGAATGCAGGAAGAAAAGTTAGATAGCAGGTGACACAGGCTTTCAGGAGACAAAACTGTAAGTGTGTCCTGGTTTGAGGTAAAATAGAATCAATTTTGTTCAGTAACTTTACTTCTTATCTGGGCCTCTGCTAACTGCTAAAATTAACAGCATATTTTGCAGACACTGTTTAGGTTGGATATTAGGAAAAATTTTTTCACTGAAAGGGTTATCCAGCATTGGAATAGGCTGCCCAGGGAGGTGGTGGATTCACCATCCCTGGAGGTGTTTAAAAAAGGGTAGACGTGGTACTTGGGGGTATGGTTTAGAAGTGGTTTTGTCAGGTTAGGTTAATGGTTGGACTTGATGATCTTAAAGGTCCCTTCCAACCTTAACGATTCTATGATTCTGTGCTCTCAGAGTGATAAGACCTATGTTTATAGTTGATGCCAAGGCATGGTATGTGGAGCGGCTCTTGCTATAACAACCGAGGCCAGAAAACTTTGTTATTTCTCCCATTGGAGGGTCAGAAGTGGAAAAGTACAGTGGGGTCCCACCTGCGGGGAGGGGTGGACAGGACAGGTGACCCAAAACTGACCAACAGGGTATTCCATCCCATCTGCCTCATGCTCAGTATAAAAGCTGAGGGATCAAAGGGTCAGCCCTCTTTCTTCAATGGCCGACGTCTGAGGAGGACTCTGTCTGTTTGCCTGCTTTTGATCATGGTCCTGAATGCAGATCCGGAATCCAGTTCCTGTCTGTCACTGAGTCCAGTCTGGGACGGCTCCAGTGCCAGCCGGTGTTGTGATTGTTATCCTGGGAGCTCGATACGGTTTTGTATATATTTCATTATTTTTCTTTTATTTTATTGCTACCATTTCATTGAAGTAGTTTAGTTCCTTCTAAACTCCTAAGTGTCTTTTTCCCTCCTCTGTCTCTCTCGTGTAAGTGAGGTGGGGGGGAGTATCTGTCAGTCCCATCTGGGGTGCCCCATGTCCCCAGTGGCCAGTTCGGCCTAAACCATGACAAAGTGTTAATCTCAGTTCATAATAGGATCGCTCCACCCACCCAAAATCTGAAAAGTACAGAAAACTGGGAGAAGTGTCCAACAGGATTGCGTAATTAGTAACATCTGCAGGCTCTCACCTTCTCTCTGACTTTATCCTATCTTCCTTCTCATATATTATTAACAGCAAACCTGTGACAAGGGGAAAAAAAAAGTGTCTTGCAGGAGTTTCAGTGTACAGACATCTCAAGACAGAGGTAGAATGGTCTAAACATTAGCTCTTGCTCAGGGCTGTGCTTCAGGGTACAATTGAACCCTTCAATTGCACTAGAAATATTTTCAGATACTCTGTCTCTTAAGAAGAGGGTAATAAACCTGTCTTAGTTCCACATTTCATGATGTCTCTGTCATTTACCACTGTAAGCAATGCTAGTAGATCTTGTAAGTATTGGATGCTTTCATAGAACAGGAAAAAAGTCCAAACACTGGTTAATTTTCTGTCCAGATGCTCAGCCTGTTCAAAAGGACCGTGATAAGCCAATACTAGCTTTAGAGGTTAAATAAAGTTCTTTCATAAAATGAAATTTAGGAATTAGAGCATTTAAATTAGCTCTATGGTGAGGTTAAGGGACCTGTTCAATTAACGTAAATTTTAAAATATTCAGGTTAGAAACTGAGCATTTGCTGATGTGTATGGATGCGCCTCCTGAGATGCACGAGATTTAATTGTATTGTATTTGTGTTTAACTACATACATTCTTACTGTCCCATACCTTATTTCTATATTTTATTCATGGCCTGTTTTGCAGACAACTTAGCACACTTGCAAGACTGATTATACTTTATTTGGCCATGAAAAGAACTGGGCGCTATCAGCTTCAAATCAAATAATCACTGGGGGTTTTTTTCCCCTCCTATCCTTGCTTTTTCAGGCTGTTTCAGAATAGACCTGTTATGCCTTTTAAAGTTATGTGCAGAATATATCCAGTTATTCCCAGTCATTGTAAACTTAATTCAGACCAGTTGAAATAAGCATAGCCCACGTGAGAAGAAAACTTATATAAATGTTTCATTAACTCAGTGTTTCACCAAATTCTGACAAAATACAAATCATTTAACTAGCTGAAGGTAGAGCATAGCAACTTTGTGGTAATTGTAATACTCTGCCTCCTTAAAGGATCGTCATATATATAGGACATACATGCAAAACTACTGGAAGAGCTGAATTTGAAAGAGATTATGGTTGTCTTTATGATATGTAAAGACTGTTATTGTGAGACTGGTGCTGATGCTCATTAACAATGTCAGTATATACAGAAAGGCCTCTTCCATACTACAAAGCATCTGTTAGTGGGCCAGGGATGGGGGGAAGCTTGCTGTTGCAACTACCTTCTGCTCTACTCTTGTGAGTAAGAACATCACAGTCCTGTGTTGGCTTGGCTGCCGGATCCAAATCCAGCAGCTGCCTGATTTTAAAATACCTATCTCTTTGTAGAGGCTAAAGAATATTGGTAAGAGACAACAACAATTTGAGAAAACGTGTAAAATGAACAGGCAGTGTAACTAGAAAGAATTTTCAATCTTGTTTG